>JAUMHE010000075.1:8621416-8653461 GCA_032359235.1 Enteromius mattozi
TTTATATTGCACAATTGTTTTCAACATTGATAATAATAAAAGGTGTTTCTTGAGCACCAAATCATCAGATTAATGATTTCTGAAGACAATGGCTGCTGAAAATACAGCTTTGCGTTACAGGCATAAATTACATTTTAAAATATTTAATTCATTTTTAAATTGTAATATTGTTTAACTTATATTGTCCACTTGATCAAATAAATGTAGCCTTGGTGAGCATAAGATACTTCATTTAAAAATATTATAAAAAAAAATCTTATCAACAGCAGTGTATGTTGAATGAATTAACAATTAACTTGGAACCTGTATAATGACTGGCTTTTAAATGTAAATGTATGAGTATATATCAAATATGTGTTTCCAAACCAAACATCATGTTTTGTGCATCTGGCAGGCATTTTGCTATTAAATGGCAGATGTGGCTATTTGATAATCAGGTGTATATCAGAGGTACAGGCTGGCTCTTGTCATGGCCTGGTGGTAAATGAGAATATTAGGGAGAGGTCTTGCTGACTAAAACTTGGCACTGGCAACACTGGCCCTGCTGTAGCACCAGTAATCCCATCTGTGAACATGTCCATCCCGTCTGCCTCTGATCCCACTTCAACTAGCCTTCAGCTAAAATGGCCCACACTGTAAAACAAAATCCTATTAAATGTATACAGTGAAAAAAATAGCAGTTGTGGCTGCCAGAAACTCACTGTAAAATCGTTTCAGGGTTCCTGGAATGGTATTTTGCTGCCTGTGTATGTTAGCAATTCATAACCATATGTTTCATTAAGCTACAATGTTAAAGTTCATTTAGTCTTCCCGTGAAAAAAGACTAGTGAAGATATGTGGACAGCATACAACACAAGTAATACGACACACATTGCTAATGTAACAATCTATCAATATTTACTATCAAAGTACTGAATGTTGTATATGACGTTTTGACTAAATGATAATTCATACTTTTACATGTACATACCATCCTCTCAAATGTAAATGATCATTTCAGCGTTTTTACCTTCTTATTTGTTTTCCATATTTATTTTGTGCAACTGTTGTTTCCTAAATAAATCACATTTTGTTCTGCAAATAGCAATAAACCAGACTTGGTATTTTTGTTTTTCCTCAAATGTGTGGTGTAACATACTAAAGGAAAATTTAATCGTAGACGGTTGATAGCAATTTCAAATGATTCCTCATGAGCTTTCGAGATGCCTCAGTGTTCCTCTGCTGTCTTTGTTCACTGTTGAGATACAGCTGTCTCGCTTTCTCCCTCGGGAGGAGGAGGGAGATCATTTTGCCAGGGTTTAGGAGGCTTATCCTGGCGGAGGTTTTGAATGAGCACAGATTTCTCTCGCAGGGACAACAGAGCCACCAAAACACACACTGCCAGCTTCTGCTGTCATAGTCATGAGCAATAAACGATACATTAGATGTGCAATTAAACAGTACCCTTGTTATGGGTGATATTAGCTGAACACGCCTTTCCAAATGGCTCTCATTAGGAGATAGAAACACAATAGACACATTTAATGGTGATACTCAAGCACACTTGAGAGTGCGCCTGCTCTTTTCATTGCCTGCAGAAGAGGAAGATTTCCGGAGTATTTTCTGGAGTTTTCGATTTTTGCAGTGGTCCTCTTTTTTGTGGTTGTTGTTTTTTTGTCAAGGTTTCAGGTTATTGAAACTAGCCACTAAAATGGTGTAATTTGGCCAGCATGTTCTCCCAGTTTCATGGTCACTTTGATGAAAGACTCATTAAATTGTTGCTATTTGAATAGGTCTACTTTAGGTATTAAAGGTCATGCTGTTTCAGTTGCATATGGAGAAATCTGAAGTGGAAAACATGAACGTTTAAAAGATAGTTCATCAAAAAATGAAAATTCTATCATTAATTACTCACCCTCATGTTATTCCAAAAGACTTTATTTCATTTTCGGAACACAAATTAATATATTTTTGATAAAATTCGAGAGCTTTCATGGTCCTGTATAGAAAGCAACTCACGTTCAAGGCCCAGAAAGGTAGTGAGGACATAGCTAAAACAGTCCATGTGACATTAGCGGTTCAACTATTATATTATGAAGCTACAAGAATACTTTCTTTGTGAAAAGAAAAAAAAAACAACTACTTATTCAACTAAATAAAATACTACAACAATTTTAACAATGTACTTATTTTTAATTTTAGTATACTCACTTACATTTTTCACACTTTATTAACACTTTTACTGTTTTTAAGAATTATTATTTTTCATTTTTTTAACTCCTAATAATTTTTTTAAATAGAATCCTTACTTTGTACGTATTATTATATCATATATTATATTATAGTATAGGTATATTATAGTATATTTTAAATGAAAGTAATGAATTGTGGATCAGCAAGGAGTTTAATGACTGGAGTTTTAGAGCAATTCAGTCCAATGTGTTTGAGAATCATTTGTGAGTTTTTTTGATTTCTAAGTCATTCCTGACCTGCTCAAGTTGCCTATTTGTCGTTCTTTTTGTGTTTCTCCATTATTGCATTCAATTCAAATTGCAATCTAACCACACATCTAGAACATCTTTTATATTTGATGTTTTAAATAACATAATTGATCTGATTAGCAGCACAGAAAACACTGTTAGGTTCACATCTGTGGAGGAGTACAGATATTCAAGAACCATTACATGAATTCCTGTTTCCCAACCCTAGGTTTGAGTATAACCCTGGTTCTGCTCTTTTCTCTTTCTCTAGCTTGTGCTCCTGTCACTCAGACTCTTCTTCTGACGGGAAATGCTGTCTCTCTGGACATAAGCTGTGTGCATCTTTAATTAAATACTTCTGCTCACTACCTCCTAATCAGCTCTGAGTTTTCCTCACTTTTCCTCCAAACCAGAGCTATGGCTTGACAAGCAGAGATTCCCATAACAGTACTAATACACCCCCCCCCCCCCCCCTCCTCTGAGGGCTTTAGGAACCAATCAAGCTGGTCGTGCATGCCACCTCAATTAGGGAGCTCGCTTTTAGGGAGCTGCGCAGTGTCAACACGGGTCCCTTGAGGACCATAAGGATTATGAATCAAAATTCATTTCCATCACTCTCTAAATCCTCTGCATGCAGGCCATTTGAATATCAGCTTGAAAAGCGATATGTGTGTTCTAATGTGCAAATCTGAATATTAAAGGGATAGTTTCCTAAATAATATGTCATTATTTACTCACCCTCATGTCGTTCAAAATCTCTGTGGCTTTCTTTCTTCTGTGGAATGCAGAAGGAGCAATTTGGAAGACCGCTGGTTGCTTTTTTACATCCATTTAAAATGAACAGGGACTGAATCCTTTTTAAAAAATGCAAAAGCACAGACACTTTTTGAATGAATCAGTTGATTCTGTTCACAAAACCAATCTGAATTTGTGCACAAATCGGTCCTCAAGTTCAACTCAAAGACTTGATCCGCTCGCAGAAGTTAATAGTGTGTTGGAATGGGAAAATTAAATAATAATTCCAAAAGTAAATTAACCTTTAACATGCATGTCATGATATGCATGTTAAAGGTTAATTTACTTTTGGAATTTGGAAGAATTGGGCAAAATAACCTCCTCAAAATAACAAGTCTTTCATATTTGGAAATGAAAGACAGAATATTTATATTTACAGCAGACAAACTCTCTCAAATGAAAAAGAAGTACACTTTATCGGTAACACTTTACAATAATCATTTGTTAACACTAGTTAATGTATTAACTAACATGAGTAAACAATGAACAATGCACTTATTATGCTATCACACATACAGTATATATATATATATATATATATAATGTGTGATAAAGTGGTAGCACTTTACAATATATGCAATATGTACATATATATATATGTAGTTTTATATGCAAATATATTTGTTATGAATAAACTGCAATTTATAAAAGTTAAAATATATTAACTTTAAATTTTATGTGGAATAACAATCAGTTAAAATTATGATTAGGTACTTTAATTGTGATTTGGTATGTTTGTCAACAAACTTCATTTCCTGATAAATTGTTATTAAATATTAAAATATAAATTATTATTATTATTATTACTACTACAAAGTTCTATTTTAAATGTGTTCCTCAATATATTTACACCATCCATGGCCACACATCCTTCCCTTCCCTTTCCTTCCCTTTCTTTCCTTTCCTTTCCTTTCCTTTCCTTTCCTTTCCTTTCTTTTCATTTCCTATAATAGACAGATCTCTCCACAAAACTTTTGGAGCATACAAAAACTGAAAATATGAGCGTACATAAGCTGATTCACACATTTACAGTAATGTATACAGTTTGTCCTGCATCCCCTGCTAGAGTTTCACTGTGAGCTGTTTGGAGGTGGAGCAATGGAAAGCTTAACGGCACTGTAAATTGAAGCTGAACAGTGGCCGTAACTGAGATCAATGAGAGATGCATGCGAGCGGGCTTGGAGCTGTTTTCCAGCAGTAATGGCTGATTGATTGAGGTCCAGTGCAAGCCCACGCGGTGCGTCATTAGTTTTGTCAGCGATGTTTGGCTCAACTCGTGTGAGATTAACAAACCTGGTTCTCTGTCTTACAACACCGCCTCATCAATCAGTGCTGTTGACTCTCTATCAGTGGTGTTCAGGTCAACCCTTTAGTCATCCACAATATCCAGCCATATCCATATTTTCCCCCTGAACCACTCTGACATGGTTATCACTTTTATAGGCAACATTTTTCTTGCGGAGGTTAAAGGTTAGAATGACTGGATTGAAGCTATATGGCCTAATGGATAATGCACTGAGCTTTGGTGGAAAATTCAGGTTTGATTCTGGCTTTTGTCGGGCCCTCAATTGACCCTTTCTGGAAGTTTGATTGACAGGTGATCTGACCAATCATAATGCCAAATCTGCAATTTTGTCGGAAACAAACCAGGCAGGAAATCAGATTGTGTCAGGGGAACTTTAACTTTAAAACTAGTGTGTATTGAGGTCTAGTCTAGTAATAGTATTTATTGTTTAAATTTCTAAAAAAAAAAAAAAAGTTTGAAAATGCTAAGACTATAATTCATTCCTAACCTTGTCCTCTTTGCTCAGCGGTGTATTTTTCAATGCACGAGAGCATGCACTCTCAAAAAAGAAAACATGATTTTGTAAACAAAAATAATTTTGTAAGTTGTAAATGAAACAAAGATGACTGAAGTACATTTACACAAAAAATACTATTATAGTCTTTCATGTTTAACCCAGTGTTTTACTTGCTGCATATTTATACCTGCTTGTGAAATTTGCTTGCAGTTTTCATGCTTACTTTTTTCAGTGTATACTCTTTTAGTGTAAGCAACATTTTTAATATCAGTTTCTGTCTAAGTAACATTTCTGATAAGAATCCAACATGAAAAGATAGAAATAGGAAAATTTTAAAAGATCATGTAATTATAACCAGTTTTATTACTGGTTTCACAAACAAGTGGATATTTGGTATGTGTCAATCACATGTTAAACCAAAAAACTCCAACAGAACTTCTAGCAAATCAAAAGCAGTCAGGAGGGGTTCATTTACTCATCCTGCATTGCAGATTTGTCATGTAATAGATGGATAGGATGGATAAGATTATTTTGCTGAGAACAGCTTTTCTGCGTCCTCTCCGTGACCTAGGTGTGCATGCTGTTTGATTTGGCACGGTCATGGTCGTCCACAGATGTGCCCACTCACATAACCGCAAAGTCACATTTGTGCAATGTCACTTTTTCACACACTGCATATGCACACATTTAGAAAGGTATAATAACTCCATAATGACATTTTCCCTAAATGTCATCTATCATTCAGAAAGACCAGAAAGCAATTTTATCTGTAAATTAAGCCGTTGGGTTCTGGATGGTGTGAAATATTATACAATATCATACAATTTACAACCAGCCCTTGGAGGGCTGTATTTTCAATTTATGACACAGCAAATTGAGCCTGGAATTAAGATAAAACGGAAAGAAAATGGAAATGTCAGTCTGACATGTTCAAAATTTAATTATTGTAGACAGGAGCCAGCAAATATAAATGTGCATGTTAACTAACTGTTTAAGTAAATGTAGATCTTCAGTGAAAAGAAACTCTTTCTGAATTAGGTGTGCTTGAATGTATTTCCAAATTAATCAACATCACATTATATCAATCTCAATTGTGAGCGTTTCATCATTGTATCTGTGTGGGTGAAAGGAGCCAAGGTATTTTCACGAAATGGAAACTTTTACCAGTGCTGTTCTTGAAATGAATGCTTGAATACCTTAAAAGTCAGTTGTCTGCAATCTTATAAGTTATACTAATCAAAATTAATCATTGTTAATCAAACAATGATTAGTTTTGAAAATTGTAACATTAAATGCATATATATGCCAAATGGCGGTACATTTAGACATATTGCACATTAAATGTATTATTATTCTGTAATATGAATATGATTAGAGAATTTTCAGTATTATCTGCAGGTATTGGTAATTATTTATGCTAATTTAATTTATTTTAATTATTTTTTTATTATTATTGTGTCTTTCTGGGAGTAAGTAGTGAACAGGAATTAAATTATATTTGTCAAGTTACTGGTTATTTATGGTTTCCTGAAACTCTAGGATAGGCTTCAGTTCTCGTGACCCTGTAGAGGATAAAGCGGTATGGAAACTAGATGAATGAATGGAATTTTCCAGTATCTAGGATGTTTGGATTGAGTTTATGGATTCAGGATTAGGAGAGGTCACACTTCAGGTGTTTGACCATTCCTACACCTCATGCCGGTTTTCCCTCACTGGGGAATTCTCAGAATAAACGCTGAAATTGCAGGCTTATATGGATACGCTTACCCCAGCGTGATGTGACGCATTCAAGCGTGGCTTAGCCTTTCTTCTCTTCTATCGACTGCACTCTGGCTCGTCTGAATTTCAAATAGGTTTTGTGTGTGAAAAAAAACCTGTGTGCGTTCAGTCAGGCACTCCCAAATCTGTTTGGCTAAGGTTATGTAACAACAGAGCTGAGACATGCCCGGAGGAGAGGTAAATCACGCACGATGCGTTCACACACGCATTGCCTCTCAATGCAAATGCTTAGAAGAGGAGCATCAGTGATACACATGACTGCTTTGCAAGCAGAATGCTGGAGCTGCCGTGTGTGTGTGTGTCGGGGTGTCTTTGCATATTTCAGACGTGCACTGCTTGTGTCAGGGTTTTTTAGGCTTTGGAGGTGGTTATGGTGAGGTCTGTACGGTGGCCGAGAGGTGCAAAACAAATCACAATTCTGAAAACAAAATAACAAATTACAAACGCAAATGCAAATCTAAAAAACAAAATGACAATTAAGAAAACACAACAGCAAATCTAAAAACAAAATGAAAAGTCAGAAAACACAACGACGATAAAATGAAATAAAGCTCTGTCATGCTCAGTCACGCTTGTCAGGAAAGTAAGTGAAACAAACACACATTTTTTTTAATCAAATAATATGTCATTAATAACGGTTCATTTCCGTGATTGATTGCGTTTATATCAGCAGCGAACCGTACCTCAGAGACAGGGGCGCCTGCAGGATTTTTTCTGAGGGTACGAGCTTATCAATATTGCCGGCCAGCGGCAGCGCCTTGATCATCCAATGTTTGAATAGTTTAGCCTTCTCAAATCATCACGACTTGCCTAAAGTAAAATCTATAGACATAAAACAGTTCAAGCATATCACAGTGTTGGTTTAAAATGTTTAACCTACATGTGTGCTGTAGACGCATCCAACAGAAGCTGAAGCGCGCTCCGCAGGACATGGAGGCGCCAGCGTCATCACTTGCATATTATTATATTTGTTTACTTTGGCATAAAAAAAAATGCAAAAAAAATAATGCCATGGTTGGTTCAGTAGTCAGAAATACAGGACACACGGGCCTATACTTTACTGCGGAAATGTTTACGGGGCAAATCTCAGGTCAGTCTGAGTGCTCGTACAGTCGTACACCTGCAGGCACGACCCTTTATGCGGACTCTGGTATGGTTTGCGGGTGCGGAAGACAACGTTCATCATCCAAAGGAACCGAACTCTAACACCAGAACCTGGGTTCACACCAAAAGTGCTAGTGTGAAAGAACCCTCAATGCTGTTTGATATAACTCAGTTGCAGTTTAATTCTCCCATTTTCACCGTCCGACTTTCCTGTTTTGTTCCTGTCTGCCCTTATTTGGTTCTTCCTGTTCTAGGTAGTTTATTCATTGATTAATTACTCCTCACCTGTTTCAATTCTCCCTAATTATGTCCCAGTGTTTAAAAGCCTCTTCTGTTTGTTGGTCCTTAAAGTATGTATGCTGTTTTTGACTCCTGATGTTCATTAAAGCATACATTCTTTGATATGGATTCTTTCTCTTCCTTGAGACATGTTACAATCTGTAAACAGTAGATTGTCTTTTAACTTGTCTTTGCACAAAAATCAAAATAAGTGGATTAACTGGAAAATATTTATTATTTATTATTTTTAATAGTAAAAAAAAATATATATTTTTTTATTTTATATATATATTTTTTATTGTACTTTCATTCCTGTTAAAAGCATTGGTTGTCATTCGAATATATTTTTTTTACTTTACCAAGCTACTTTAGTACTTTTTTCTCTTTGGCCCTGAACCTCACTTTGAAAATATATATCTAATTTAAATGTATATTAATAGTGTATCCTGATGTTTATGTATGTATGAATGTCTTTTATGTATTTTACATATTATAGTGTGAATTAAGTCCTTTATATAGTGCCACACTTAAATGCTTTAAAATTCAAGTGATTTCAATAGCTAATTAAAGATGTAATGTGAGTTATGGTTTCCACTCTTTAAAAAATCACATGTGAAGGTCATTTGTGTGGCACCTGTGTTGGAAATTAGCCATCATGCATTTCTGCCTCAGAGAAAAGCATTGCTTTTGAAGGAAAGATTGACTGCTGGGGTTTTTCAAAGCTGTCGAGCAACACTTGCCTAATTACAGCGCTTGTCTTGGGCAAATACTCCTGTATGGGTCTTTGAATGTCAGGCTGCTTATGTGACATTCTGTCATGAGGGTTTGCCCAACAAAGTCTGTTCTGCAGGTTAGGCCGAATGGAAAGATCTATCCCTAGTTTGACACAATGCGGAAATTTTAGTGTCATCAGTTGTGTATATCTCAAAGTACAAGGTACTGATAAATAGCTTCAACCCAACAGTGATGTATGCATCTAATATCTCATTCTTGTCGTGGTATTTTTTTCAGTCCAGACTATTTACGAGAGCTTGTAGTGTAGAAGAACGCTTACCCAGCGGGCCGAGTGTGTCCACATTGTATTTTATGTGTGCGGTGTTCATACACACTATAGTGAAGGTTTGCATTCGTGTGGGTGTCTCATCTCTGTTTTGCCCACACATCATCGCAGACAGACAGACAGCCCAGTGCAGCGCAGCCATCTTTGACAGACTCATAAATACGGGCTCAGGGAGATGGCAGCAAACTCAATTTGTTTTCTGAGCAGAAACCTTCAAACCACCTTTCGCTGTCACCACACTGAGAGGGATTATGAGTTTCCTTCAGCGTTCCTTCCCTCACCGCGGCTTCATCTTCCTGCTGCCTGTATCCACTGATATGTGATCAGGGTGCTTTTGCAGACATCTACACCAAAAATGCTGTTTTCCTGAGTCAGTTTGCATGATTTGTGAAAAACTATGGTGGACAGAAGTAAAGGTGGATACTGTGTTTTTATGCGTTACTGTGTAATGCAAACCATAGCAAAGCTGTTGTTTAAAATCCAACATTTTGTAAGAAAGTTTACCCATAGCCCATTCTAGTGAAAATCAATCTTGATATTATAACTAGATTTTATATTTTCCAAAAAAATATATACATGTGCTTTATTTTTATGGTAGATTTTAACAATCATTGAAGCTCAGTAAGTGAAATGCTGTCATACACAGAAAGGTTAATGTTAACACCACAACCAATGATCCATCCATCACAGTCAAACAAAGCCATATAAAGAGTTTGTGATGGAATCAGGTGTCTGGATCCACAGTCTTTGTCAGTGACAATTTCATTCAGTCTTCAGAATTGAGAGGCTTGACAGAAATCTGAAGCCAGGAGTAACTATTCTAGATCATATAACAAAGGGTAAATGAGATCACAGGACTTATCTACAAAGTCATCTGGGCTGTCCAAGAAACATTCTCAGCCTTTTCATGCTACAGTTACGTAATCTTCTCAGGATACGTGTGAAGAAACAAAAGATGGAGTTTTCCCTGAAAGTAAAGTTAAATGTATTATGAAGTCACAATTGATCCAGAAGGACAAGAACAGAGCATACTGTATGCAGAAAATAGGGCATACTGTACAATAATTTTCATTTGGAAATATTATACTGTATATAAATGTTTTTCTGTAAGTTTGAGGATGCATTATTTTGAGCAAATTTGACAGTAAAGAAAGATTTCTATTTGAAATATATGTTCTTTCTAACTTTCTTTTCATCAAAAAAAATCCTGAAAAAGTTTCATAGATGTTTCTTAAGCAGCAAATCAGCATACTATTAGAATGATTTCTGAAGGATCATGTGACACTGAAGACTGGAGTAACAGCTGCTGAAAATTCAGCTTTTCCTTAGGAATTAATTACATTTATATATATATATAATACACCTAGAACAGTGATTGCCATAAAAACACATCTTTTGCGGGAAAGCATTGTGACCATATCTCGTCAATGGCGGGGAGTTAAAACCAAAAAAAAAAAGGTTTATTGTAAATGTTAAGAATATTTCACAGTATTACTGTTTTGGCTGAATTTTTTATGAATAAAGGCAGACTGACTTTCTTTCTTTTGTGTTGGATGCACCAAAAAAGTTTTTTTCTTAACCTTTCTTAAATATAAAACTTTGCTTCTGATTGAGTGAGTAAACAAACAAATAAATAAATAAAAATACTGGATTTACTGACATACCAACTCAGTATTAGATTATAACATACTGTACTGTATCTCATTCTGAACAGAGGGTCTGTCAGAGGAAAGTAATTCTGTGCCCGAATAGATGCTTCAGGCTATTCACCTGTACCATGATATCCAGAGAGAATCCTTAACGTCATGCTCTCGTTATCAAATCGCACTGCATCCGCAGCCATCAACTGGAGTCACACCGGGCCTTTAGAATAAATCAAAGACAAAACGAGACAGAGAGCCAGAGAGAATGAAAAGGAGGTAACAGGTACTGTCATCAAAGAGTCCCCCCGGGCTCCTCTGGGAAATCAGAGTCCAGATCCCACTGTGGAAGATGGTACAGTATGTCTTGACTGGTTTTGTCTCTAATGAGGTGCCACAGTCCTGACTCCACCTGTGCCTACAGTAAGGAGGGGGCTTCATTACTGGGGTTAAGCGCTAGCTAGAAAGAAGTCCATTTCTGAGTTAACCTCCTCTTACAGACACCTCTTTGATATGCCACCCAGAGGCAAAGAATTGGGCGAGCGGAGCAGCGCTCTTTAATGCGGGCACACTCAGATCCCAGGGAATATTAAGTGTGCTTGCAGAGCTGCCACGTCATAAGGATGCTAATATAGATGCTAATGCAGGAGAGATTGTCCTTAAGGGTTTTGAGATGAACCTTTCTTGTGTCTGGAATCAAATGATGAATTATGCAGCGGCTTTTAGGGAGTCATTTTAATAGACCTCCATTTTAATGAATCCCCGTCAGTGCAGTAATGTGGTATGTGAGGTAATGATTTACAACTCATTTGTGTTTTGGCGTTTGATTACAAATGTCCCGGGAAATAGGGACTCTCTCGGATCTCTCAATCCCACTCACTACTGTACTACATTCTCACACTCTTGTAAAATGGGTGGGAGTGCAAGCGGCCAAGGATTGCTTTGAACCAGCTGATCAAACATGTCTTGTAAGAGTAGGTCTGTAATTTAGGAGGGAGATTTGTTGAAGTGGCCTGAAGCGCAGCCGTCTGAGCACCTCTACAACCCGTCGGATGGTCCCTCCAAACCAACACGGGCTGTCGGGTCTACACCACATTTAAAGCGAAAGGCGTCTTTCTCATGCCAGTCTTAATCTTTGGTCTGGTGTTTCTCATAGACCTTATTCAGGGTGTCTGTTAGTCTTGACCCAAAAATGAAAATGCTGTCATTAATTACTCACCCTCATGTCGTTCCAAACCCATAAGATCTTCATTCATCTTCAGGACACAAATTAAGATATTTTTGATCAAATCTGAGATATTTCTGACACTGAACAAACAGCAACGCAACTACCACATTCCAGGCCCTGAAAGATAATGAGGACATCGTTAAAATGGTCTATGTGAAATTAATGGTTACTAAATTTTTTAAAGCGCTGAGAATCCTTTTTGTGTGCAGAGTCAGTTCTTTTAAGGATGTCTTTACTACATTTCTGGGCCTTAAATGTGGTAGTTGCATTGCTGTCAATGCAGGGTCAGAAAGCTTTTGGATCAAAAATATCATAATTAATGTTTTGAACATGAATGAAAGTCGGTTTTGGAATGACATGAGGGTAAGTTATTAATGACAGAATTTGAATGTTTGAGAATATGAAATCACTTAATGTTATTGTATTTACTGTATGTTTTTCAAGTTTACATCGAAAATGTATATTACATATCAAGGATTGAAGCCTCAAACGCATAGACTGTAAAGAAGAAACGGCCACAGAACATTGAATAATCGTCTGACGCATATGGCACACTTATCTGGAAACACTTCAGGAGTTTTGAAGCCGTCGTCGGATTGGTTGAATTATACAGGATTTTTGTGGCGTTCTTTAATGTTCTGCCTGAAAACAAAGATGCCGTGACGCCATACTCCCTTGCGAAATATGAAAGATATCGTGTTTACAGCTGTGACGACGAGTGCTTATCAGGATGAACAAAATGCTGGATTCTCAAAAGTAGGTGAAATATTTAAAGTTCATGGCATAGAATCTTTAAAATAAGTCTGAGACTTTTCCGTAACGTGACGCTGAACGAAACGAGACAAACCGTGATTGTTGTTTGAGATGTCAGTAAAATGGCCTTGCGGGCGGTCCTTGGCCAATGAGTGCTACCATGTATTCCAGACCTTCATCCGTCAGTCTGAAGGTCTGGTGATGCATGACTAGTGTTGAAGTTACATACATATTACATACATGTGATGTAATACATTGAAATGTTTTTCTTTAGTTCTTCGTTCGTCCCACATTGCAACAACAAATAGAAACTGTAGACATTTATGGTAAAACAGAGTGAATAACCTTAATATATGATACTGGGATTCCTTGTATAAGACAATTATGTTTGTTTATATTTTATCTGAAAACAAAAAAACCTGTTTAGTTTATTGGATTGCTTTATATTGCAGTTTATGGTATCTAAAGTTTAGCGCTTAATGTTTACTGGTGTTTTCAGCAGGTTATTGAATCAATGTTTGTAAAAAAAATATGGCAAGAATCACTTTTATTTACTTTTCCAATCTCAAATATTTTTTATAGCAGCTGCACGCGCCATAATTTTGTTTGTCTCATCTCCCACTAACTAATGGCTGTTTTATTTTCCCACTTTTCTCCCCCTCCTGTTTGTTTTCCCTCTTCTGCTCTCTTTGTTTTGCCTGAGCTTCCGTGTGTTAAATATCCCCCATGGATTAAACCTCCCAGTATGTGTGTGTGTCTGCCTGGATAACTGGATGTGCATGTGGGTGTGTGCTGTAGGCCTTTATAGATGGCTCTCCTGGGAGTCTTTATACCCTACCAATGTGGTTTAGTGGGAGGTGTGTAGCCCGTCGCAGAGCTATAGTGGAATAGAGGTTTCGGGAACGGGTGAGTCACTAGCACAGCATTACTCCAGTGTCTATACAATCCATCACAAGACACTGCCGCCCCCCCGGAGCAACAGCCACAGTCACGATACCTGAGTCACTGAGACGAAGAGAACAGGAGATGGAGATGACAGGACTGGGAATGAGAAACTGTGTTGCTGTTCGTTTTCATGAGAAGTGCATAATCTGACTGGCCCGAGGAGTTCAACTGTCCTTATGCGGTTGATTTGATGCAGAGAGGCTGGTAAACAAGTGAGACGCTAAGACTAGATCGCAGTTGATGTGAATGTGTGTGATGTGCATTGAACTGCTGCATTGATCTTCTGTGTGAAGTCTCAGAAGCTAGAAGTATCCCTGCTCAATTACATTCCCAGCCTCGGCCCTCTTTGTTGTGCGCAGCCACATCTGCAGGACAGTGTTTGTGTGTGGAGTGCTGTTTCTGAGGTCTGGGCTTCTTGAGCTGCTGCAGGGGGTCACAGAAGCCCACTCTAGTGCTGTACCCCATCTGCAGCAGATGCTACAACACAGACGCTTCTGTTTCACATACACATACATTTTGCATTTTTGAAGCACATGCTTTCTTTAGTCCACTGTTAGAGGCATAACAAAATACAAAAAATAAAATTATTTATTTTTGTTTATTTTAATAGTGTAGATTTACATTAGACATTAGTATCAGTATTGGCAAGATTTTTAATATAGGTACTTTTCTATTACCACTAACAAAATAGTACCAAAATATGTTAATAGTACAAGATAGTACCATAAATAAATTAACATAACCAAAATATGTGTTCATTTATTTATTTAAATGTATGATTTTTTAACATTTATTGCTACAGTAGAATCTGTATATAGGTACTTCCCCATTACTGCCAACAAAATAGTATCAAAATGTGAAGTTTTATTAAGTAAGTTAATATAGTTTAGTTTAGTTTATAGTAGAATGGTTTTATAAAATTTGGCCATTATGACTATTGGCTAGATTTTGAATAGGCCTATAGGTGCCTTCCATATTATATAGTATATATAATAGTATAATATCAAAATTTAAGATTCTTACATTCGTACATTTAATTATGTTTTCATTAATTTTTTGTTTATTTAGTTATAATATAGTTGCTTTCATGTTATATTCTAGTATCCAAAAATGTATATCAAAATGAAATTCTTACATTTATTTGTTTCTTTGTTTTCAGTCATTTTTAAATATTCATTTTAATTCATGTTAATTTAATGTTAATTTAAATCGGCTAGATATTGAATATAGGTGCCTCCCTGTCATATACTGCTATATCAAAACTGCAAAAGCTATCAAAAAGAACCATATTTAGTTAGTTGGTTTATTTGTTATTGTAGTACAATATAATACTGTATACTGGTATTGGCAAGGTTTTAAATATAGGTCCATTCCTGTTTTATACTGTACACAACTTAAAAGACTAGTACCAAAATTTGGGATTCTCAGTCATTTATTTGGTCATTAATTCATATATTTATGTTTATAAATATGTATTTATGAATATGTAAAATATGTATAATATTGTCATTATAGTCAATGTATAGCATTGACCATCATTTAAATGCTCAGTCTTTGTTAAGTATTATATTCTCGCAGGAATGTTTGCATAAATGCCTTGTAGGAGTGGGGGAATATTGATGTTTCTACAGTTAACAAACCAGTGGATTCAGTTCATGAAAGAAGCTCCATTGAGAGACTTTTAGATACCCGTGACCACCCGCACAGATGGGCCCATAAATATCAACCTCCACACACCGAGCTGCTTGCCAACAAGCCACTTGTTAAGTCAGTGCATAAGCAGCCAATCAGTGCACATGTTCACATATGCTGCATTGAAATGAACCAAAAGCCACAAGCTCATTGATTTATGCACATAAATATCACATTGCTGCACAGTTATAATAGATCCATGAAGTAAGATTCGGTGGCTTTTGCCCTCAACAGGTCAAGTTCAGAGGTGCTGGGGATGATGCACTCCAATTATTTCCATGCCTGCAGGGAACATCAAAACACATGCACCTGTTTTCAGCAGGATGGCATCAGTCCTTCCATTTTCCTGTTTAGTAACAGTGGGCGGCAAACGGCCTGTTTTCCTGCGCCCACTTACTCCCTTTATCCGCCTTTTCCCAGCATCCCTGGGAGGCCACTGTTGATGGAGTCATGTGGAATGAGTGAGTCACTGTCTGCATGTGCTTGTAGGTACACAATGCCATTTACTCTGGAGGGAGTTGTATCAATGTACACTTTACAGTTTCCATTTTTACAACAAAGATCTTCACTGCATGTTCATCTTAATTGCTGTGACCAAGTTACATCACTATGTTTGGTTTCTGTGTGTGTGTGTGTGAGAGAGAGAGATATATATTTTAGATAGGACGTTTTAAGGAAGTGTTTCTCAATCCTGGTCTTGGAGGACTCCCCAAACTGTATATTTTTAATGTCTCCTTTGTCAGACATATTTTTCATGTCCTGGAGTTTCTTCTGATGAGCTGATGAATTGAGTCAGGTGTGTTTAATGAGGACAAAATTGAAGAATTGTGTTTAATTGAAGACGAAATGTGCAGTGTTGGGGGTCCTCCAGGGCACGGTTGAGAAACATTGTTCTAAGATATTAACATAATTCCTTATTCTTGATAGATTCATGTGTAGTTCTAGCTCTAAATTAATTACACTTTTGCATGTAAACGTACAGTAGCCAATCCTAAAGGAAACAGAAAGAGCAAAATGGAAGTCAGGAAAAAGCTTCTTGGTGTGTTTGAGTGGATTCCCTGTGTAATGGACCATACTCGTGGTCTGTAGGTCGTTGAGTGTTGTAGGGTCTCCCCTGGGTCTGATGATTGGCCGCTGTTGTTTCTCCTGTGTGGTGCTGTCAGTATAGCAGAGCGGGAGGCTTTGACATTGATGGGTGCGTAGTCAGCCCAATCAGGGGTAATTGCAGTTTTTGTGCATCCGTGGGCAACCCGTATGGAGTCTTTGAGCGCTGTGAGTGACTGCATGCAGAAAGTACAATATACAGGAAATCATTCTGTTATTCTGAGAGACCAATCACTCTAAAAATACACAATTAATTACCATTATGAAAAGGAATTGTGTTTATTATTCTCAATAACCATGGCAGTGATTATGCCACGTGGTTATTAGCATTTTTGCATGAGTACTATGCATTGAAATTGAAGATCAGCCATAAAGTGTAAATTCTCAGTGAATGTTATTGTGGTGGCAGGATTCTCTGTTTCTGTGTGTGGCGGCTCATCAGACTGTCTTTGTCAGAGGCACACTGGAGTGAGTTGAGATCTGCAGAGCACACGTTTAGCGAGGCTCATGAAAGGAGGGTCTCTCTTTGAAGAACACAGGATTTGGAGCATTTAGACGACTGTTGTGATGGCAGAGGAATATCAAAAACAAGGAAAGAGAGAAGGAAGTGAACAAGTGAAGCCGCATGAGGGAGAGCGGGCCTGTTCGAGAACACATCTCTCAGCTCTCATCTGTCAATGTAAAGAAAGTTTATGTGCTCTTAATTACTTAATGCAATAAACCAGGATTAGAAAGCCTTTCTGCCTCCATTGCTTTCATAGTCTGGTGAAGCAACAATGCATTCAGAAGGTGTCCGATCTAACTTTGACTAAATAGAGATTGTCAGAATTCATCACTTTAGTTTTCTCCACCCTCATATCCCATTTCTGTCTCTTTCTCATAAACGTATGCTTGTTGATAAGACCTGAGTATTTTGGATGCTGGTTTGCTGGTGCAAATATAAGAACAGTCAATTCTGACATGTTTTTATTACTTTGGTGGTTCAGAATTGAAATATCTGTGGACTGTTGCTAAAAGTTAATGCTCTATCATGTTGGAAATATACTAAATATGCTAATATGTTAGCTACCGAACAAACCTACAATTTATGAAAACCCATGGATATGAAGCTAGATATGTGTGATGATAACTTTTAAAAGTAGCAGATTTCAAATCTCTCAGCATATTAATATTGTTTTGAAGTCATAATAAAGATATTCTTCAAGTAATTGTGTGAAAGTTACGCTTTACTAATAGAAACTTTGTGTGAAAAGGAATAAAAGGTGTCTGAGTTTTACTGCCTCTAGTGTTCATTTCTTTTGGAAACTGCAGTGATATGTACTTATTGGTACATATTTTGTGTCTCGCTAAAAAGTGTACCAAGGTACGTTTATGCCATGAGACCAGGTAGAGTATAGCTCAAATATATTTAGACTTTTTCTAAGTATAATAAAGTATACTTAAATGTAATTTTAAAGTATATTTATGAGAAGTACAGTACATAAAATGCAGATTTAAAGTATACCTTCCTAGTTTTTTTTTTTTTTTTTTTTTTTTTTAGTTTGAAAGAAGTATACTAAGAGCACACTTGAAAAAACTTCTTTTTCGTAAGGGAACCAGCACTGACTGGCTTGAGCCAGCTTAAACCAACTATCATGTTCATGCTACCAGCTTTTGGCTTTCCAACAAGCTCAAACAGCCTGAATCTGCAGAGATTACATTCTGTTTATTAATTCACTGCATGATTTATGTATTTATGAAAGAAATCAGCCTATATGTATTATTTGTATATTTAATGGGGACATTTGACATTTCTATTTTGAAACAGCTTTCGAGTGCTCTCAGTTTATTTCCCATGGTCAGCTCTAATTAGCATGTGGTGCTGGCACAGGAGCTAGACAGGAAACACAATGCAGGTAATTTACCACCATGAGAACCGAAGCAGGAGCTCAACATAGTCTGTGGATGCAGCAACTGGTTGATAAGCCTGTTCTTTTGTCACAGATAAACTCCAGGACACCTACATTAACCTCTGTTGTAGCCTGAGAGCTGCCCAAGAAACACACTCATATCTGTGCTTCACACACAGACGAGATATAGCACTCAGCATCTTTTTTCTCTGTGTAAAAGAGCTACTATGCAACCTATAATGCAGCTTTCACTGTATGGCTATTTTCAGTGCCTACTCTATAAAATATATAACCTAAACATTTTATCTGTCAGTTATAGTATACAGGTAATAGTACACACTGATATTAGAAAGTTTGGTGTCAGATTTTGCTTATTTATTTTTTTATCGAAAAAAACCCCAAAACTTTTCAATTGATCAAAAGTGACAGTAAGGATATTTATAATATTACAGAAGATTTCTTTTAAATAAATGCTGTTCTTTCCTGAAATAACAAGATTCATGGTTTTCACAAAAATATGCAGCAGAGCTGCTTTCAACACTGAAAATAAGAAATATTTATTGAGCACAAAATAGTATATTGATTGTTAAAAACAAATCAAATATTATCATTTATCTTGTTTAAAAATCCTGGTCAGTATTTGATTACACTAAAAATACATTTTGTATGCAGAGTATGTATTACAGACATTCAGATCTGAGAGTTATCACATTACAGTTTTATTGAAATGCATAATTTCCATGTTTCCATATGGGCTTCTTATTGCTTCCTTTGAAGGATGAGTTAATTTAGAGTGAAACTGAATTGTGACACTTTTCATTGGTACAGTAAACTATGAGTGTTTCTAAACGGAGCTAAATTTGATTTAATGTTTGTAAATAATTTTGTTACTACGCCATTCTCATATTTCTAGTTTACCATGACAAAGGTTCACAGACACCCAGCAATAGTCTGCATGGAAAATGCATTTCTTCAGTGCCAACAAACTACTGCTATAGTTGCCAAGTTAACTAGTGTGTTACATTTCCGAGCTGTTATTTCATGGCACATTTAATAGCTCTACTTACACCTGCTAAATTCAACATTATACAGTGTGGGGCAGTCGTGGCCTAATGGGTTGGGAGTTGGACTTGTAACCCAAAGGTCGCGGGTTTGAGTCCCAGGTCTGGCAGGGATTGTAGGTGGGGAAGTGAATAACCAGTGTTCTCTCCACCTTCAATACCACTTCTGAGCAACGCACCGCTCCCCGGGTGCTGCAGCAATGGCTGCCCACTGCTCCAAAGTGTTCACTGCTCTTAAATGTTTCACTCTTTGTTATATTACAGCCATTTGCTAAAATCATTTAAGTTCATTATTTTCCTCATTAATGTACACACAGCACCCAATATTGACAGAAAAACACAGAATTGTTGACATTTTTGCAGATTTATTAAAAAAGAAAAACGTCTAGGTTACGAAGGTAACCCTCGTTCCCTGAAGGAGGGAACGGAGACGTTGCATATGGGAACTCGCATGAGAGACCAATCATCTCTGAGCCTTATTGAAAAAACCAATTATCCAGCCTTGAAGGATCGGATGGGGGCACCATGGACACCCCCAATCCAATCCCCACGGCGGCTCGGAGGAGCGTAGCCGACAGTTGGGCATCCGGCACGGACAGGGCAGCGACCGCGGAGGGGCACTGTCCTGGCAAGTCCTCCACCTTACCAGCCGACTTTCCCTCTGATGCTGCGATAGACATCTCGTCCTTCTGGGGTGCACCGGAGGAGATGCTCGGCCCGCTGTGCGGGGAAGCAATCTCAACAGTGTCAACAATTCGGTGTTTTTCTGTCAATATGGGGTGCTGTGTGTACATTAATGAGGAAAAAAAAATAACTTAAATGATTTTAGCAAATGGCTGCAATATAACAAAGAGTGAAAAATTTAAGGGGGGTCTGAATACTTTCCGTACCCACGGTATCTCTCACTTTATCACTGGGTCTCTATTCTTCTAAGATCTGTTACATGTCAATAGTGTTCACAGTCTATGAGCCTTGAATAGAATAGAATACAATACAACAGAATAGAATAGAATAGAACAATCTAGTATTCATAAAAGGTTCTCCAGCAGTGCTACATAGGTGAATGAACACTACTGTATATGAGTGACATGAACATCGTTGGAAATAAATGGAGATATTTGAACTATAAAATAAAATTGTCACCAACATGCATTTTTTTCTTCAATTCCCATGCTGCTTTTTCACATTTGTGTCCACCTTACTGAATAAAACATTATCTGTGTTCTCATGGGATTCGCCTTGCAACAGACCAATATCTCTGTCTGGTTCGGATGTGACTTGGTTTTTGAGAAGACTAGACTTACAGACAATCAGACGGTAATGAGATGGTGTGGGACAATCTTGCTTACATTGAGAACTGATTATGGCAATGTTGAATGCTAACAAGGGAATCAAATAACATAATTAATGTCACTGCAGCATAGAAGAATCCATCAGGTTTAAATTAGACTTTGGGTTGTGACGTTGTGACATGTTAAACTACAGACCACAGTAGCCCATGATAAATGTTTACTCGCTCTGGTCCGAGTGTGTCCTCTCGCTCTGGTGAGCTGAGTATATGTGGCCTTTTTGAAGTGGCTGAGCAGGTCTGTGTGACTGTTATTTGCTTTGAGTGGTGTCTTATTACAGACTCAGAGCCTTTTATCTGCTGCTGAGGAATTATGTCTGGTTACTGGACACAAATTACACAATCGCACTTTTGAAGGAGAGAGTTTTCCGGTTAGTATTAGATGGAAAGTACAGTAAGTATAGAGAAATTACAACTTTTTAGTCAAGTAAATAGCGTACGCGGCTCTGTGTCAGGTGCAATGCACATATGTATTGTTTTTGTACAAATCAAAATGTAAATATACATAGAAGACATAGCCTAGCATTGCTGCTGACTCAGAAGAGGGTATGTTATTTGCATCTAGCGGATGCTCTCAAAATGGCATTGCAGTGCAGAAGCATTGAATAAAGTCATTATTTTTTTTCATTCCATACAAAAAGTATTCTCGTAGCTGCATAACATTACAGTTGAACCACTGATGGCATATTTAGACAATGTCTTTCATACTTTTCTTACATCTTACAAATTTTCATTTTGGGGTGGAGTAACCCTTTAAGTTTATGCAGTTTATGCATATATTTACGCTTTGATTTGCACAAAAACACTGCATACGTTATTTACTTGTCTAAAAAGTTATTGTACTTTCCATCTAATACTAACCAGAAAACTCTCTCCTTCAAAAATTACTTCAAAAGTAATTTGTGTTCGCAATTGACCCTTCAAATCCTTTGAAAATACATCTCGGAGCAAAGAGGACACTCCGAAGACAGAGCGGGTAACTTCTGGTATGAAAAAAGTCTCAACTTTCAAATTTAGCAATTTTTTGTTGATGGTTGACAGATTGCTGTAGCACATGAACAAATCATCTCTTCTTCTAGTTATAGCACAAAATAAACATGAATGAACATCAGAAAGTATCTTGTTTCAACAACAGAAATATACTGATTGGTCTGTCAGCAATAGAAATCTTTTTGTACCAAAAGTTATTTAAAAGTTAAATAAATAATACACATAATTGACAGGCCTATTTCTGATATTCTTCTTTTTTCTTTTTCTTCTGACACATGGCACAACTTTTAAGCTTTCTCAATAAAAAAATTAAAAAAACTGAATGTGAAAACTGCATTCAGCATGAGTTATAAAATCCTCATCCTTTACATTTCAATCAGCACAAACATCACACACACTCCGGAAGCATTACTGCCGGGCTCCCTGCTGCTGCCCCCACAGAGCTGGAGTTTACTTCACTCAGGTCCTGTGAATGTGGGAGAAAGAGGGGGTCGAGAGGCATGCAGTCATGAGAGATGGCAGGTGCTTCTCCTCACCCCTGGCCCCTCTCTTTGAGGATTCCGTCACTTAAAAGAGCAGCTGTCTCGTTCCTCTCGTGCCCCCACTGCATGATCTCACTAACAATCACTGATGATCGCTCCTTATCACAACCACCTTTACGCTTTTTTGTTGAGACCTTCCTGCGTTTATTCAGAATTGACTCGGAAATCATATCAGCTTCATTTCAAGATTTTGAACAGCTCCCAGAATACCAGAGACACGCAATCACATTCCACACCAACTTCACATCAGACACGCCGCTTCCAGTGCTCACCGTTCAATTATCCTGTATTTTCAGAAGTAAATAATCAAATCTAACCAGCCAGGATACAACAAGTACTAAGTACTACCATGGCAAGATGGCCTTTTATTTTAATAGAAATCATTATCTCATTTCCATGTCATTAAAAAATATGAAAAGGTGATTTGCAACTTTAAAGCTCAGTATATTTTTATATTTCTATAGTCAATTATGTTCTTTTTTTATGTATATGAAGAATTGCAAGTGCGACGAAATGGCTGTTCAAGACGTACATTAGGAAACTAGTCTGTAAGACAACCGTTCCACAGCACATTAAACACACATAAATACACATTTGACTCTCATGAGTCCCCACCCATGACTAAGTCATGTCAGCTGTTATTGATCAGCTTTCATATAGTTTGACTACACACATAAAAGCCTGAGCAACTCTTTCACATCCCACTCACTGCATTGTTTATTTGATTTTGCATGAGTGAGTTCAAATACAATTAGATTAGAGTCTAGACTGATAGACATATTAAGTCCTTTGATGGTCAACTGACTGTGTCGCCTCCAAACAAAATATATTTAGCATATCTAATTCAATTTGATGGGCCTTTTGCTCCGCTGAGTGTGTTTAATCAGAGCAGGTGCCTTACTGAAATAATGAAGGCATTTCTCCATCAAGAGTTTACCAGAAAGTTTACAACATTGTTACATATACACACACACAAACACACACACACACACACACACACACACACACAAGACATGTTGCAGGCATTCTTTACCTTCTGTGTTTTATTTTCATTTTTTTCATTAAACATAGGCTACACATTTTACTCATGATACTACACAAGTAATCAGAACTGCACTTATTCTTCAATTTATGTGTATTATTATTAGTTAATAATAATAATAAATAAGTAAATATGTGTAATATATTGTGCTTTATTTTTTATAGTAACTTGTTACTTGTTCACTTGTTGTTAATAGCTATTGTTTATAATAAAGACAGTAACATAACAATTTTTGTTATATTGTTATTAGAATTATAGTTACTTAATTACTTCATTACATAAATTTATAAGTACTTTACTAATAAAACACTAATTAATAGTAAATAATTTACTACTACTACATATTCATTATTATTAAATTGGAAAATAAAATGCATGTTAATTACTATTAATACAGCATGATTATAATAATAATTATTATAATGATTATGATGATGACTTCAGTACTACTAAAACTGTAAATATTTTAATGTGTTGTGTTTTTATGTATTTACGTTGTTTTTATTTATTTATTATTCATAACTTATTATGAATATTATTAATATTTTGCATGACATTTTTAGTATATAGTATATGTAATAGTAAATAGAAATACATTGTAATGTAATAGTAAATAGTAATATTAAATATATTACTACTGATAATGTATTATTATTATTATTATTATTAAACAGGAAAATGCAATGTTTATTTATTATTATTAAATAACTTATGAGTGTCATAATAATTATTAGTAACACTAAATCACTAATTTTTTAATATATATTTTATTTATAAAAATTTTTTATATATTGTAACAACATAATATATTCTAACAACAGCAGTATTATTACTATTATTATTAAGGTTAATTTAATTTCTTTACTTCATTAGTATATAATAATACTAATAGTATACAGTATATAGTATAGTAATAAAATTTAGTATAATAGTAAATAGTAATACATGGTAAATATTTTAATTCTACTTAATTTTATGTATTTATACAACAGTTCGTTCTGGTTGTCAAATCTGAGAACCGTGATATACTGTACTGGTATCGCTTCAGGAATGCCCTTTAGTGTACTCGCGTGATATTACTTTCATATATATATATATATATATATATATATATATATAATTTTTTTTTTTAAAAAAGCCTCCAGACATTATTTAAAAACCTAAAAGAAATTTCTTCTCACATTACATTAGTTGGTTTTATAGTCTACTATTTTAACCACTCCCCAGTGGAGACTCATCAGTCATTCTTATAAATGCACATGCTTGATACATGGCAGCAATTAATGTCTTCTGGTGTTTTCAGTGAATCAGTGCTGGGTTGTGGATGTATAGGGGGCCAGACAAAGTGCTGTTGGCCTGCAATATTGGCATTGTGAGAGCTCCTGAATAGGGCCATCTGCCCGGTGCCTGCTGATGGCTGTCTTGTCTGGTTGTTCTTAAACAATAAGGACATGAGGACTGGCTTTGTGGCCAGGCGTCAAGCTGGACAATAGGAGAGAGGGGAGGAATAGAGGCAAGCTAGCAGAGGCCCAGTCTGCAGGCACACTCTGTAAACATTCATTCTAATAAGCCCCTCATAGACAGATTATCACGGCAGGCAAGAACAATGTCAACAATGCTAATTATCCCAAGATGTATGCACCAAACATTCACAGTTGTCTTCCTTGAGACATACATACATACAGCACACACAGACAAGCGCAAAATATCTCCAGCTAATTATTACACCCACATTAATGGATGCCATAAATTTGCACAGATGCAAAACAGAAGGTCATTATTAACCAGAACAATTGCTATGAGATACTGGGGAGCTTATGCTGATCTGACGTCAGGTTCAGTTGCCTTTACACCCGATATGTTTTGGGGTGTTCAATCATAAGTGGTTAGCATGAAAAACACTCATATTACATCTTGTGAAAAAATGTTTAAGACCTTATTTATAGAAGCCTATAAATGCAGTCATGGCCAAAAGTATTGGCATTGGCAAAACAATTGTGTTTTGCAAAATTTGATATTTAAGCTGTTGTGTTCATTCGCGTTGCTTCTACAAGTATTGGCAGTGACATAATCTAGATTTAGAAATAATATATATAAACTATAATTAAGTAAGGACATTGCCGGTGACAGTAAAGACTTTTATAATCTAGTTAATTAATTTCTATTTCAAAAATTGCTGTTCTTTTGAACTTTTCTGTTCATCAAAAAATCAAAAAAACTATAAAAACTATAAACTATATATATAATACAGATAAGGTCATAATTTATTTTAAGATCCAACTATTACCTACAACATTTGCTTTAATAAACTCTTAATTTGCTGCTTATTAATAGTTAGTAAGGGATTTGTTAAGGTAATGGGTAGGATCAGGGATGTTGAATATGGTCGTGCAGAATTTCTGCTTTATAAGTACTGATAAACAGACAGTATGTTAATAATATGCTAATAATCCACTAGTTAATAGTGAGAATTGTCCCTTTTACTAAAGTCTTACCACAGATAATGAATAATTAGAATGTTAAACTAGAAACCCTTTAAATAATGTTAACAAATGACACCTTATTGTAACGTATTAAGCAACATGAACACAAGGATACACACACACACGCACTTTAGAGTACTTTAGAGAGCATGTATGCTAAAATCCTGCTGGGAATACAGTATGCTTTATACTTTGTGTTAGGGGTATTGGGACAGGAGGGTCAAGTGCTTGAATCTGAATGCTGGTTATGGCTGTTTGCTTTTGCTGCTGAATTATGAATGTGTGGGAGATGAATTTTTCATCAGTGTCTTAGCAGGAGCCTTAGACGGCAGGGGAGGAGTGATAGTCACGTGACAGGGGTTGACTCATCTCTAGTTGATGTAGTTGTTTGGCAGCTCCTATATACAGATACCAGGGTCACTGAGGGGGTGGGGTTTGGATTTAAATTCCATTTGGAACATGGAATTATTACCATTTGGATCATGAATTAGTGGTTGGAGCATACAGTTAGTGGTCGCCACAATTATCTAATTATGAGAAGTCAAACTGTTTATACTTTAATATTTAGAATTGGCTATGATGATGATAATGATTGTAACTAAGCAGCCAAGACTTTGGAATATGTAGTGATATTATTAAGTAATTAGTGATATTATTTAGTAAACACTACAATCAGAATCAGAATCTTTTAACCTTCTTTTCCTATAAAGGTTTCATAATAGTAGTACATATTGCTACATGTAGGATATATAATTACTACTCTATGATACTAATGTAATATACCCCTGAAGGTATCATTTTTGAAAAAGTAAATCCCATTTGTGATCCTCTCTGGGGGGCCTGGCCTGCTTGACCAATGCTTGTTTTGCAGGATGGAGGGAGCATGTCTGGAAAAAAAAGATTAAACGAAAATATTTTAAAGAAGACAAGTCAGTATGTCCTTATTCATCTTCCAACAACAAAAAAACCCTATAGTTAGATGTCCTAACATGTCACTTTCTGTTGAAGAGTTCATGAGCAAAATAAATAGTGGTCACTGACCAAACTCACCAACCATAAAAGTTATTCCTCACACATTCATACAAACATACACACATATTTTGCAAGCACCTTGTTCTCCAGTGGATAATAACCAGAACCACATCAAGTGCAATTAGGATGATTGACGGATGCCAATAGCCTCTTGTCTGGCATATCAGTTTAATTAATTCCATTGTTTAATCAAGCACAAGATTTAATCTTCGGACTTCGGTTGTACCTTCAATAGAAGGTGGAGGTCCAGAACGGCTGCATGCTTTAGAGTGGCTTGTTGTCGTTGCTTTGATTAGATCATGATTACAGCCCATCGAACGCGAAGAAAAAGAATCACGCCAAAAGAATAAACTTTAGTGGCACTTTGTAAACAGTGTGCAGGCCTAGTCTGCTTTGACTATTGACGAGTTGACTGTGTTGTCATTATGTTGTCAAGCTGCCGTGGTGAAAAGCATGTCCCCTTTTAGTGGTGTGTAAGTGAGAGAGATGTGTATTCCCAGAATAGACATGAACCTCCAACGTATAGAGCCGTTTGCTTGCTCACACTGTGACTCTAATTATTACCATTTGCTGAAATAATCAGGGTCTGACCAGTGCATGGGTGCCTTTTTCCCCTGCACTGAACAACCACTTTTATTGTACTTCTGGCACATATATATTTTTTTATTTTATTTATTTTATTTTAGACTTGCTGAGATCCTTTCCATGAATTATTATGGCAGTTTTAGGCAATGAATAAATAAATTGTTGAAGTAAATATTTTTTTTCAAATGTGGAACCACATTTTTATTTTATTTATTTATTTTTTACAACAAAAAAGAAACAGGAAAATCAGGAATACTACTACTAGTACAAAAAAGTAGGTCATTTCATAATAATAATAATAATAATTATAATTTCATAATTAGCTCATAGCATATAATAATAGTAGTTGTTAGTGTTTTTTATTTTTAATCAAACTTTTATTTTTTATTTTTTTGGGCATCTTTTCAAATGTATAGATGTTTTATCCCCTAATAATAATAATAATAGTTAGGCAGTTGTATAATACAAACAATAATAATAATTGTGATTACAGTACTATCATTATTCATTCATAATAAGCTCATGGCACATAATAGTAGTTGTTAGTGTTGTTTATTTTTTTGTAATCAAACTTTTATTATTTATTTTTTGGCATCTTTTCAAAGGTATAGATGTGTTATCTCATAATAATAAGAATGTGGTAAATTCATAATAATGATAATAATAATAATTGTTATTATGATTATTGTTAATTCATAATTAGATCATGGCATGTAATAATAATAATTGTTAGTGTTGTTTATTGTTATCCAACATTTATTAATTACTTTTGGGCATCTTTTCAAATGTTTTATCACATTAAATTAATCATAAGTATGAATTATTGTGTTTAGAACTATGACAATCTAATAACCAAATTAATAACCAAGTTGTATCAAAATTATACGTACTTGATTACCAAAAGTGCTTGAAGTGTAAGACATGTGATTCATGAAGAAAAAACAAGGTACATCTCTTTTGTGAACATAAAAATCCAGTCATGCTGTAAATCTGTCAAATAAGATTGGAATATGCGTTTCATTGAGTGTGTTTACTTAACAAGTCTAAGAATAATTAATGTTATTCCTAAAAATGCAATTTCCACTTTCATTTCCAATACTGTTAAACACAATAAATGATTTGAGATGCGTTGGAAAAGACGGTGAGGTAAGAACAGAAACATCCCAGTCAGTCTATCCAGTATGAAACACATGATAGTGTCAGTGTTGTGATGGTGTGGCTGTGTACAGTACCGTCTGCAGCAAGCACAAGCCCTTGTCTCTGTATATAGGACATCTCTGATCCCAGTGTGATTTGCAGACAGCAGAGGGGAGGAATGGCACTGTAACTGTGGTAAAGGCAGCGCTGGCTCTCTGTTTCTCAGCTGGAGTGATCTCCCACAGCGGAGCGCTGGAGGAGGCCTGAGAGGCCCACTGTGAGCCCGCATCGCCAGGAAACATTCACTAAAAAGGCCTGTCAGTCTCCACTTTAACTGCCTAACTTAGAGAATGTCACATTGCTCAATGTGAACGGATGTAAGCTTTATAATTTTGTAGATTCCTTCCACCCACACATACTGACATTTTAGCTTAAAAAATAAAAAATAAAAAAAAATCACAAGACACAAAAACTACTGACATGAACAGCATAATTGCAGTTGGTAAAATCAGATTTGTTAGATTTGTTAACTTTTATATTTGCCTTACTGAAAGAAGATGATTTTATTTTGGGATGTTCATGTTGGGTTGGTGATATATATATATATATATATATACACACACACAGGTGTACATATACTGTATGTGTATATATATATATATATATATAAATCGCTTTGGGTGATCCATGAACTATTATCATTATACTCTTGAGCAAGGCACTTAAAGGAATAGTATGGGAAAATGGTGACCAATGGTGACCCAAGACAGCCTGGTTACAAACTTTCTTCAAAATATCTTCCTTTGTGTTCAGCAAAACGAAAAAAAATTCATACAGATTTGGAGCTACTCAAGGGTGAGTAAATGATGACAGCATTTTCATTTTTGGGTGAACTATTCCTTTAATCCCAGGTTTCTGCTAGTGGATTGTCGCTGTAAAAACTGCTCTGTAAATTGCTTTTGATTGAAATGTCAGTTAAATAACACATTAGTAATATACTTCCAGTATATATACTAGTCCAGTTTGTAGTGCTAAAATACATTAATTCACAGAAGCTGCTTTCTCTAGGGTATGGTACAGACCTGACACTCTGCAAATACTTAACATTTCAGGACTCAGACATGACCACACAGAGGTTTTCTGCAAGAAAATTAAATTGTAAAGTGGGAGAGGAAAATAATTTTTGCAGAACGGGAGGTTTCATAGCTGCTGACCTAGATAAGCTCTTATTTTTGACATCTGAGGAAGTTTGTGCATTGGCAACAAAATTAGCCCCTGTGGGGTTTTGCTGTAGAGAAATAACGCCACCTTGCGGTCAGTATAAAATAGTTCCTTTTTATAAATAGTGAAACGTTTATGTACTGTAATTTAATACTGGTGGCATCTTAACTTTGTCAGAAACATTGTTTTATGTGACAACCAGTGATGATTTTAAACTAAGGATCTTGTGGGTTTTGCATGTGTGAGTATGTACTACACCACCGTCCATCTGTTTTTATTGTGTCTTGTCCTCTTTTGCAGCATCTTCTGCTGGTCTGGAAGATAATTATGCCCCCGAGAAAGGTTGAGGTAAATATTCCTATTACATGCATGCTTCCCTGAGGATCTTTGCAGTTACAAAGCACACACCATCCAAAATCAACACAGGTAACAATATACCATGTGCACATGACATAAAACAGAGCTGCACTCAATATTTTCTCCTCATTTAAAAAGTTGTAAATATAAAATCAACAGTACTCTTGAAAAACATTTAAAGCAGAGAAGCCTAAACCAAGTCTGGCCTATTATAAACTTTTTTTGGCCTGCTATTGAAGCATATCTTCATTTATAATTTGTAATTAATTAAATTTTTAATAAGGTGTTTTGTTTTTTTTTAACTTCAGTTACAAAAACATTTTTTTAATTTATTTATTTTTTATGTTAAAAAGCTTGGCCACCCCTGGTTTAAAGACACCAGTCATATCAGTAACCTTAAAAATAATAATAATTATCAACCATGATTCATTTTGTAAAGGAATGGGGGAGGATTTTGATTTATGTTTTGTTTAATATTTTAATTTAGATTTCAGTTAGATTATTAGAAGTCATTACTTAAATACATTAAAATTATGCAGCCCCTTGGAAGTTTGCTGGGACCCCCCTAATAGGGATAGATTGTATAGTTTTACATTGTGCGCTTATTCATTTTAGTAATATTCAATTTATGCATTTTAAAACCTACCACTGATGTTTAACATGATGTTCTTTTAAAAACAATAAAACAATGTCAAGAGTTCATTACTGTAACAGACATTTATTATTACAAAAATATTTCTACAGCAAAGATGTATGCAAAATTGCATGCAGGGTGCACCTTTAAAAGCACAAAAATATGTTCAAGTTAAGACTGTTGTGGTGATTTTAATTGGGAATAAAGTTAAGAGTCACCTGCAGGACATTATTGAAGAAAACAAGAAGAAAGCACAGTAAAGGTGGTTGTTTTTTTCTCTTTTTTTGACTCCTGAAGCGTTCAAAAGCCCAAAGCACTGCTGAGAGCCAAGCTCTTCTGCTGCTTATTAATATAAACATGTGATTCATCTGTGCAAAGGAAATGTAAAACAGGTCGAAGAGCTATTTACTGAACGTGTCTTCATGAGCAGTCATATTTTATAGAAGTAACTTCAAAGAGTAACATTTTTTCAGGTCATCAGCAAGATAGAAACACTGAAACAAGCCCTTTGTCCTTCAGGCAGATCTGAATGTGCTGGAGAGGCACTAATTGAGCAAAATAATACAATTAAGGCGAAGTCCTCCATTAATGAAGCGTTCAAGGTTGCTTACTCTGTGTAGAACTGACTCTTGGCTGGAGACCGTTATCAAGCTGATTTAAAAGGAGCAGCATGTTAACCAGCAATCAATTATGCCCCTCAAGGTGTAGATGTGTGTGTTTGGCTGGGTGCAGGCATGATGAAGGGTTAAGGCATTTATATTTACTACACCCCAGTGGGGTGCCAGTGCAGAGGAGGGATGTAGGAAATGTCAGTGAGCACAACTGAATTCACAGATTTGTTTTCATTCAGATAACCTCATGTACACAGAAGATACAGTTCTGCCTAGAGGTTTTTAGACAACTAGTAAGTGTAACAAATTTGTCGACTAGGTAGTTTTGGCTTATTCTCTACTGTGGTTTCTTTTATTTGATTGAGAGACAAGAGCTTGCCATAAAGGTAGCTGTTTGTTACCCTTTCAGTCGAATCACTTCGACGTTACATATGGGAACTCGCCAGAGAGACCAAATGCCTTTGAGCTTTATA
>JAUMHE010000075.1:8663632-8679387 GCA_032359235.1 Enteromius mattozi
GCAGTTGGGGGAACGGTGCCTTGCTCAAGGGTCTCACCTCAGTCGTGGTATTGAAGGTGGAGAGAGTGCTGGGAATTAACTCCCACCACCTACAATCCCTGTCGGACCTGGGACTCGAACCCACAACCTTTGGGTTACAAGCCTAACTCCCTATCCATTAGGCCACGACTGCCCCCATATCTCACATAGTTAATATACCCTATTATATGCTCCTAAATATTATACTTATGTACATAATGTACAAGTATTTTTAATGTCACCTTCTGTCTTTCCAGACCACAAAAAAGGGACCAGATTCAGGCTTACAATGAAAAAGATGCAAACCTCATCAGACCTTATGGTTGTTGAACATTTAACAGCCATAAGTCTAGTAGTAGTTAATTTTATGAGTTAGGAGGATGTTGTCTGGTTCTACAGGATCCATTCTGATCATGAAATCTGATTTGACTTCCTCTCTTCAGATGAGATGCTTTGGAGAATTTCATTAAGCAACATCAATAACTTAAAGTCATAAATTACTCTTAAAAAGTCTTTTATTGCAAAATACTGTTCTTTCCCATTCTAATGGCATATTGCTCCCAGTTGCCTCACTTTCCTGTATGTTTACAGTGAATGCATCTTCTCAACATACTCTGGCACCTACCTGCCTCAATCTGTTGCTTATATCTCACATAGTTTGTAAAGGCTTGTGGTGTTTACATGCTGTTTATTCAACAGCAGAGTTTATCTGCAAATAAGATTGTGAGCATTTGGTCAGCCACTTTGAAGGCCGTTTTTTTGTATCACTTCTAGTGTGGTGGCTTGAATTTTAAGAAACTGTATTTTATAAATCAGTCCCTTTCAAATTTCTTTTTTTTCATTAAGACCTTCTTATTATGACTCTTAATTAATGTTTTTACACTATTGTAAATGAATCAATTTGTGAAATCAGTAGCCAGCCATTACTGATAAAGTGCCCTCTAGTAGAAACAGCCCTTATAAAACTGTTCGCAATGGTGCAAGATGCTGGCTCCATGTGATTAGTCACGTTTACTGTTGACCGTTGGCTGGCCCAACAGGCTTATCCCTGTTTTTTTTTTTTACACATTTATCTCAGAAATACTTGACATTCCCTATGGCAGCACTACTATTACAAAGAGGCTGAAATCCCACATTTTTTATACTTCAGGATGTCATGACAGTGATTATAGACAATAGACCTGGTGTGTGTGGTATGTGAATGTGCATCGTTTTCTGTTGAGCAACAAACATTATCTGTAATCTGTTGTACCCTCATCTTAAAGCCCTTACTCTTTGCTCTTATGTCTTTTTCTACTCTGTACGAGCTAATGCTCAGTTTGAAGTACTTTCGTTTTTTGGGCTTGTCTTTGAGGTGCATGAACTTGCATAGCCTCTCCCTATCTGTGCTCTTTCAAGTTACTGGTAATGGTTGGGTTAATACTGGTGTTCAGACAAAGACTAAGGGTTTGCGTTCATGGAATGCAAATGTTCAAGCTCCTCAGTAAACTGCGGGTCGTCTCTGCTTTCAGATGCTGTAGTTGGCATCATCCAAAGAACCAAAAGAAATGCTCAGATAATAGTACCGTAGAGACTTTCATTTGACAATCTAATACTTTGCACGTTACATTCCCCTCAACTCATTAACATACCCACTTTCGCCTCCACAAGTATGTACGCAAGTATACACTTGCCATGAAGAAGCACTTTTTATCCCCATTTGTCTGACCCTGCGGGAAAATTTAAGAATTTAGCACCTACACAAAAAAGTTTGGATTACTGTGACATGATTAGGGAAGTGGGCACACACCTCTTTCCTGACCTAGGTGTTTTAATAACACTTTTTGAAAAGTGAACAGCATCTCATCTGCAGTGTATGAGTCCAAAGTTTGGTCCAAAAATTGAGTAAGACTAATTATTGTCTTGTTTTGACAACATTTACCAACATTTAATTGTTTTAGGGGTTTTTTTTTCATGGTCATGGAAAACCTTGTCTTGCTTGCTCGTGAGTCGGCTGTAATCAGTCGATTATTATGATGATTGAGTAATCTGGTCTAATATTTGAGCACTGACTGTCTTTGTGTTCCCGTGCTCAACAGATAAGACTGTGATTGGCTACAGTGATTATCGCTTTATGCTCCTCATTGAGCTTTCCCACTGAAACACACTGGAGCTTTAAATGCTGCGTCTATTATTTTCAATATTTCTTTACCAAATGGTATTGCTGTCATTACTTTTGACAACACTACCCTGATCATTTTAGTGGTAATAAAAACAGACCCAAGCAAACAATAGACTTTAAAATGGCAATGATAATTTGTTCAGAAGTGGTAATAAGTAATAAAATGGGTTTAATGAACAAAACTGTTAAAATGCATAATGCAATGAAAGAATACAGGTCTACCCTAACTTATATACATTATTTATTATATCAAATGCCTGCAGAGGGTGTCAAAGGTCTGACAATTATTTTTACACTTTACAGCAAGATCTAATCCTTGTTTAATATTGACTAAACGGTATTTAATTTAAATGTCCACTTAATCTTATTCATTTCTTGAACAACAACGTATGGGCATCAAAATATGCAAACTCAGTTGCAACGCAATTTTTTTAAGTTAGGATATTTAGGAATATGTTGTATTATTTTGTATTTCTGTAAGTTTATAAATGATTTACATTCTAAATCTGATAAAATGATACACATTGTTTTCAGATAAACATTTTAAGCAACCCCGCGCATTGTAAATACTAACTGTGTGTGTAGTCACTCTGAAACTTGCATGCTTGAAAAAATTAATGGTATATTAAACCGAAAGCTTGTTTTTATATATTTGAATCACAGCCTTTGTGAATTCACAACAGCAGTATGATTTAGTATGATTTTTTGATTTATTTATTTTTTATTAATTTTGCACAGCCTTAGAAAATGGTCTAATAATGCTCTTCATGGATTCTCATCCATGTAGTGTGCCACATATATCATTTTGCAAGTGGGCAAAATGCAGTCAAGTATTTTTTTATAATACAGTACACAGATTTAATGAAGGAAATGTGACAGCCCTAGTCTAAATGATTCATGATAGTGAATCTGAATTACTGAATTTTAAACCGAATCACCACTGGAAATTCATGCAGTTTTTTAGGATGCATTTCTTTCGTGCTGCAAAGCAGCAGATTCTTGGGTATGAAGATTTCAAAGACCCCATTCAAGCATTTAACTAGCTGCTCTTGGATTAATGGAGCAGATCTGACACCATACAGAGCTACAAGACTGAAGTTTTGTTCCGCTCTCTCAGTCTTCCCTCCAAAACAGCCACGTTTTGGAGCCAAAAGATACAGGTCATTAGCACGAAAAGCGGCGTTGCCCAAAGCAAACATGACCCCGTCGGATCCACTGACCGTGCTTGGTATGCAGGTTCACTTTCCACACTCTCGTTTTACACTGGTGCCTCAGGTAACCGATGACTGTTTCCATTAATGGAGCTTTGCTTCTTATTAACAGATCAGACCTGCAACCATGATTAGGTAGGTCACACTTAAGTTGTTCAACTGGAAAAAGGTGCTGCATTTTTTAAATAGCACAGTGTCTGTACATTGAGAGATGTAACGAAGCTTTTGATTATTTCTGGCTTTGTGCTTATACACCAACTAACATAGATATGCAAATAAAAACTGTCAAATCTGCATAAAGTGATGTGCATAAAGATATTCTGCATGAAAGTGCGTAAACTACAACAACTAATTTATTGTATGTCTAAAATAATATATTTCTATCTTCATGCATTGTATTAGATTTTTTTGTTTTTGTTTAATAGAACCACATTCTGTATAATAAACATCACTTCACAATTTTAAAGTTGTCGTATGATGCCGCATGTTATTATGAGGATCCTTTAGCCTATGACAGATATCGTAAGAGTCCTGCAAGATGCTGCTTATGCTGAGCTATGCTTAATTTTTCATTTAGTTGGGAGTGATGTGCTAATTCATTCTTTTATGGTGAATGAATAGTTAATGTGGGTGTAAGCATAAAGAGCACACATGAAAAGAAAATTACTCATTTCCAAAACCACCTTCTTGATATAAAGGCTGTAGGCTACTTGTTCACAGCTATGACACATGATCTAGTATGTGTTGAGACAAATATCGGCTGCAAAGTCTCAGAGTTAAGCATAGTCTTAATATCATTTGAATTGTTCTGTTTGGGAAAATATCATACAGGATCTGCAGAGAACACACTTCTGTCTTACAGGGCGCGCCACCTTTGAGGCACAGCTCAGTTGGTTGAGTGTTAAGTCATTTGTCATTCCAAATGGAAAGTATAAAGAAAAGGTGCTATGTTTTATGTACAGTAGATTGAACATGAGGTGATGCCACATCAAATAGAGTACAAACGCACACACACTAGGCCAATTCCCCATCATCTTAAGCAACACCAACAACCTTTTCAGTAACATGTCTGTTCTTGTGAGATTCATGTCTCACAGAATCCCTGTCTTCAGGCACTGTGGTGATCAAAAGTTCTAGAGGTTTATATAAAAGGGTGAGTGAGACACAAAACATAAGCCTAGGCTGTTACTACTAACATTTTAAGAGCTGCACACCCTTTCCCTTTATTGCTGGGGTGTTTTGACAACTCTAATATACAAATGTACTTTTCGTGTATGAATCTGAAAGTTTTTAAGATTAAATAGCATCTCTTTATTGTTGGTTGTGTGTATTTGTGTGTATATTCTTATTTGTTTATTTATTTTTTGTATATCTATGTTATAGCAATCCAGCATGTTTTTTTTTCTTTTGACTAAAAAAAAGAAATAAGAATTATTATTATTATTATTATTATTGAACAATTTTTTATGCCTTTCATTGCATTAATGAATGGTCTGTGACTAATTGCTTTTTTTATATAATTTTGGGATAGATGACATCTGGTTGCTTAGCAACTACTCTAGCAGTTATATTTGCACTATTCAAAACATCAGCCCAGCTGCCTCGTTTAACCTTGGAAATTTAAACTTGATAGAAGTTACAGCATGAAAAAATCTGTATTTAATATTTTAAATGAAACCTTCAATCTTCAAATCTTTTTATGAGCGACTTTTCCAATGGAACTAAGATTTCTTTACAGGTAATCTTTGGACATGGATTTTAAAAGTTTACAATAGTTTGGTTAACCTTTTTTTAATGTAAGCCACCTTGAATGCAGTGATTAAGGCTGAAAATGGAATTCAACAGTTTTGAATATTTAGGCTGTCTGTCTCAGTTGTTTGTTACATATTTACCTCAACTATGTTATTTTAGAAATTATATGATATTTTAATTTTGTTTTTTTTTCACAGAATGGAACAAAGAAGTCCTGGGACTTTATGCAAACCCATGATAGGTGAGGATGTGTCTTACTGTTTTGTCAGATAATTTTATAAGTAAACCCTCTCTGAATATTATTTGTTTAGTACATATCAACCTATTGAAATATCTATCTGTTTTTGTTTTTTGTTTTATTGTAATACACTGATAACCACCTAATGCAGGCAGGGATGAGAAAGTCATATATATATATATATATATATATATATATATTTGCTATATATATGTGTGTGACCTCTATCTATCTATCTATATATATATATATATATATATATATATGTATATATATAACACATGATGTAACACACACTGAAATAATGCAAGAAAACTAAGAATAAACACTTATCATTAAAAAAACATCAAATGTGAAGTGTCATGCAGGGAATTCTGGGAACGTCAATTTATAGTTTCTAAATAATAAAAAGACTTGTTCTTTTTCACTTCCAAAAACTGTATTTTTTTTTTTTAAATAATTAACAGTATTTTACAGTAAATTTATATTGAATGTAATCACATTTATTCACCGTTTATAGTACGGAAACTTATTGATAACCAATAAGCAGGTTTTTTATTGCCACATTTTTTTTACGTTTTTTTACTGTTAAAATTACAATAATTTTTTTTACAGTAATTGGTACATTCTACTGTAGTGAGAAATAAAGATTTGGTTATCCTGGTAGTCTTTCTAACCTTCTTAGGGCCTTTCGCACTGCTTTAGTTCCAGGACTAAAAATAACTAAAGAACTAGAACGATTTTGTGTGAACTATTTTCAAGTACCATTTGAAGGGTTTCATTCCCACCAACAGTGGGTACTAAGAAGTGAGGTTAACCAGTCGACAGCGACATTATTTGTGCGTGGCTTTCAACAAGGGAAACAAAGAAGAACGCCGTAGACAAAGTCTTCAGGTAAATGCCGTTTATAAAAGAAATAAGTTGATACAATGTCTACACAGTATATGCTTACACAGCGTTTTAAATCATGGCGGGTGAGGGTGTTTAGCCAGTGAGAGTACATTTACGTCACCGATAGTTCCTGGTACTTTTTTAGTCCCTACTCTGAAGTAGGAGCTAATTTAGTTCCTCCAAACAGAGTTCCTGGAACTAAAATCATTCCTAGTTCCTGCAGTTCCTGGTGCGCACACATCAAAAAGCAGGGTAGTTCCACAATTAGTTTGGGTACTATGAAATGGTTCCTGTGGTGCGAAAGGCCCTATTCTCAGAAAGATGTCCACTGAATTAGGCTGCATAATAATAATTCACGTAATAATTTAAGATGACTAAACCTGGAAGGATTTGAGAATTTTTGGTGCTGCAATGTCTCATCTTGGTGCACCAATAAGAAAATTGCCTCAAAATCTTTGTGTGCACATCTTGATCTCTCTTCAGTTCTCTCTTTTTCTCCATTGAGCTTTGTTGCAATAAATCTGTCCCTAGGTTCAGGTAGGCATTTGCAACCCTCCACCTGTCCTCAATGCACTAACTGATCCCTGACCAGGTTTGAAGTATCCAAGAGAGAAGTAGTAGAGGTTAAACTTAAGTTCTGTTTCCCACACAACCCCTTCCCACCGACCCAAAGCAGTTTTTGGGTCATTACACACCTAAGAGCAGCCTCTTTGTACCTCTCCAGTTGTCAACTGCTGCCTTGAGATCACGAGTGACCTTTATACAGGGTTCATTAAAGCTATCGGTGAGGATTGAGTACCTCTGTGGACCATGTGTCAATATTGCCAGACATTTTTATTTTCACATGGAGATGTATGGAGATTCAATCATTCTCAGCAAGAAGAACAAAGCGACTACAAAGTCTCCGGCCAATAATATAAAAAGAGTTACAGCACATTCTTAAATTAGATTTCTTAGGAAGGCCTTTGTTCTTCGATGAGGAGCGTCTGGACCATGTCTGTGAGAAAATCAAACCAAAACATTGATTTCTGTGGGCTTGTAACACCATATTCTAACCATTCACAACATGACAAGTCATTTTTCCAACCTCATTAAATTCAAAGTGAGAAAATAATCAAGCAAGGAAAGAAAATGACAGTCAATCAGAATGACTGCGTGGATTTTGGACCACCAGCTTAACTCAACCAACAAGGATAAGAAAAACATGTCACAATATCAAACCAAAATGTCAAACCAGTTTTGGACAAGGTGCATTGGCAAGACCTCAAGAGTTGAGGTGAAGCCACTTGTAAATCTATTGAAGGTTTTTGTTTTTTTTGATGAACACTAACTTTGTTTGTTTATTTATTTCGACCATACGAAATAATTGTTAACTAAACATATCCAAAAAGGAGTGGGAAGAAACATAAGCTTATTTAATCCTACCCCAATTAACAAATACATGTATAAGTCTATCCACATCATCCAATATAGACATTTATAACCTATATTAGGTAGGTAGAAGCTTTTTTTTCCCACTACCATTCAAAGGTTTAAGGTCAGTAAGAATTTTCGAAGAAATTAATGTTTTTTTTCAGCAACGACACTTAATCAGTTAAATTCATCAAATGTGACCGTAAAGGCATTTGTTACAAAAGAACTTTCTGTTTATCTAAAACTCCTGAATAAAAAGAAGTTTTTTGAATTGATAATCATAAGAAATGTTTTTGAGCCTCAAATTATTGTATTATAATGATTTCTGAAGAATCATGAAACACTGAAAACTAAAGTAATGTTCGCTGACAATTCAGAAATTTCTGAAATTAATAAATATATTCTAATAAAAAGATTATTTTTCAAATGTAGATATTTTACACAATTACTATTTTTTTACTGTATATGCATGCACACTTCACCATTTCACCAAATCATTGTTTTCTTGCACGGTTTATTGGCTTGATGAATGAGGCCCAGTTGAAAGGTAAAGCCATTAAAATCAGCATCTGTTGAGGTCATTAGTGCCACTGCTACAGTCTAATGAAAGCTCTGCTGGTGTTTGAGAGGTCACGAGTTGGTAGCATTGTCTGTTGTGTATACTTTGAGTGTGTATCGTGTGTATGTGATATGATGTTCATCAGTGTTGTGATGTAAATAATTCTTCACCAGCACCAGTCCTCTGCTTTCTTTCCTGCTGCTTCGGTTGCATCGCATCCTGCAGTGAGAGCCAAACAGCCCTAATGGACAGCATGCTTAACGTTGTGTGACACGTCCTGCGTGACTTCAACAGTATTTCCAGGGTGGAGAGGTGAAGCGGCGAGGAGCGCGCCATTCAGACATGCCTCGGCTCGCTGGGGCACTGACCTGTCAGCTGCACAATTTTCAAAGGTTGACCCAGGCTGCACTCTTCATTCAGGACAGTCCACAGCTCATCAGTGGTGAAGAAAAAAGGAGGATCTTAACTGATAGACACTGAGTTTGTGGCTTAAAAACTGCAGGACCGCTCTTAGTGAGGTTCAGGCCATCAGATCATTATGTCTCGAGATCATAGTGCTTACTACCAAATGTTTGTGCATGAGCTGAGTCATATCAGTTCGAGCACTTTCATCATTGAAGAAGCTCTAGCAGTTTTTGGTCAAAGATTGTGGCCCTCCAAAACAAAACTGACCAAAACTGAACATTTCTTTCCTGATTATTTCATTGCTGAAGTTTTGGTGCATCACTAGGATATTAATGTTTTTAAAGATTAACTGTAAGGCGATCTAAATATAAAATATGGAAAATGAGCATTAAAATGAGCCCACGCATTAATAACTAAATATCCAGAATTGATAAGTCAAACCGAAATGCTACTGATCTACCCTTTTGTGCATCCCTTCTATGTGTAGCCATTTAAAAAAAAAATATTAGAGGATAGAACAAATGCTTGTATGTGAATGCATATTGTGGGTATGATTCAGGAGTGTGTGTTGGTTTATATTCAGGCTGTGTGGTAATCTCAGGCACGCATTCACCATCCCGGGAAAAGCAGGGCAGGGCTTCCTGCCTCTACAGACATATCCGCTTTCCCAACTCAAAGAGCCGTCTCTCTCCATTGCCATCGAAACAATCCCACTAATACAACGTATTATAGCATAGAATGATCTGAGGCCTGTGACAATCGGCAAATTGCACACTCTAAAGGTGCGGTCACATTTACCGCCTTGTGCCCAATTTTGCAGGCAAAATCCAGTCATTTCTATAGAGCGCTGTCAGACAATTGGGAATATTGTGTGAAGTCGAAAGATTTGCCTTAACATATTTCGCAGCTGTTTTAAGTTGCCCATGCATTTGCCGTGTTGACCAATAGGAAGTTGCTTGTTTTGAAAGTGACTTCTTTGCAAGCTGCGATGCATGCATTGCTATGCACAATAAGGTATTTTGCAGAAATTTCATTGAATACACACTTTAAAATAATACATTACAGATTCGGAGAGATGTTATATCACTTGCTCACCAATGGATCCACTGCAGTGAATGGGTGCCGTCAGTAGAGAGACCAGTGAAAATATCACAATAATCCATAAATATTCCACATGACTCAGTCCATCAATTAAGGTTTTGTGAAGACAAAATCTGCATCGTCTTAAGAAACAAATCCATCAAGACCTTTTTTAACTTTAAAGTTTAGTTTCCAACTAAAAATACTACTCCTCTATCCATAATAGTGCTTTCTCCAGAGGAACATTGCCAGGAGAGAAATATGAATAAATTTAAGCGGCATTTACAAGTGAAGGAACTGTTATTATACAGTAGACTATGGGGCCGGAAGCAATGGTTTTAAACATTTTTTACTTACAAACACACTCAGCTTTTTGCAATTTTTGGCACCCATTCACTGCATAGGATCCATTGGTGAGCAAGTGATGTATTGCTGAATTTCTCCAAATCTGTTTTGATGAAGACGCAAACTAATCTTTATCTTGCATGGCCTGAATTTTCAGTAAATTTTCATTTTTCATTGATCTATTCCTTTAAGGACCCCATACTATCCATCAATGTTTTGCCTGTTTTAATAACTCTCATAAATGAGTCAGATGTTATGTCAGGTATGTGTCCTGGTTGAAGAGTGGGGGAAAATGTTGCTTGTATGAGTGTGAAGGCGCAGTACAGGAACGCTTTGTCCTCTGACCTCATGCCATGCTGAGCTATCAGCTTGCTTTCAGTCCATCGAGGCCTGGCTATCCCAGTATGCTTCAGTGGGTAAATCCTATTATACAGAGATCCTTAAGACACAGGGATTTATTCTCTTCTTCCTAGGGCATTATGTTCAGTCTCAAACTGAGATAAAGTGAAAAGCCAAGACCACATCCAAGGTGTTAATCCTGGGTGATTTGTTGGGGCTTGATGGAGCAAGGGCGTCCATGTGCCTCTCTCTCTCTCTCTCACACACACATGCTCACGTTCACTCTCTCTTTATCACTAAGTCTAGATGAGTTGTTGGATCAGTTGTGTTGTTGCTCTGGCAGTACTGGATGCATTAACAGGAAGCAAATATATCCATTGTTGAGTACTGATCAAACTGGAACCGCTTCTCTAAATGCCAACTCAACTTCTAAATTGCTTTTCCCTCTTTCCTCTCTCCAGTGTCTCTGTGCTGATTTTCAACACCACCTCACACTGTTTCATCCTGGTCAAGCAGTTCCGCCCAGGTAATGCCCTGCAGTCCTTGTTAATTCCTGATGTTTTTCCACACTTGAGTCTTTGATTTTGATTGATTTTGTTGTTGTTGTTGTTGTTGTAATCTTGTTTTGTGCAGCTTATTTTCTATCAGACCATCAGAAGGTTTAAAGCTGTAAGGTTTTTCAATTACTGTAGATATCAAGGCTATGACTCCATTTTACTTAATGAGTTGGAATTAAAATTGCATTTCGCATTTGATAACCATTTTCAATGCAATTGTGAATTTTGCAGAACATTATTACAAAAAAGCAAAAAAAACAAGTCAAGAACGCTTCTGAGAAAGCTTCACTGATGCTTCCTGTTTGTTTCGTATCTGTCTGAGTTGTGCTAACCTATACTCCCCCTCATCTTACACAACCCAGCCACGTGTGTGGGATAGATACATTAAAAACTTCCCTAAAATCTTCTTTTAATGTGTTATTCTCACTTTTTGTAGTATGTTTTCACAGCAGAACAACAGCTCGACACTGATCTTTTCAAAGTCTCGCATCCAAACATTCTCACACATACTTGGTTTATACTGTATCTTGTTACAAAGTGACGTACAACACTGAAATCCCTCTGTTATCTCTATTTGAAAGAGATGATGAAATATCTTTTGTTCCGCTACAGATTTTTAATGTTTTATAACTGCTATTAGAGAGTGTTGCTATGCTGAAATGTTTGCTTGACAATAACATAAAAATAATAAACTTTTTTTTTTTCTGGTAAGACTTAATTTAGGACCTTGCCACATCCATTTAGGTAATTTCTCATAAATGTCTTGAATTTTCTATGACTTTTTAGGCTTTTTCAGTTGGTCTAGTGACCTTGTATCATCTTTAGTCATTTGTAAATGAAACGTTTAGTGTTTGGATTGCACATAGAGAAAACCACAAAAGCCTAATTGACTTAAGGCAATGCAGAAAGCCCTAGAAGACTTTCTGCAGCCTCTAAAACAATAACAGTCTCATAATGGAACATTTTTCATGTCGATGGTCGTCATGCAAACAGAGCATTTTTCAGTGCTCTCTCTGAAGCTTTGGCCCCACGCTACACTGTTACACTATTGTTCTATACATGCTCGCCAGGGACGGCGCCCTGCTTCTCAGAATGGAAGGAAAGCCTTGCATTGAAAGAGAGACGTCTTTCTACAGCTTTTTTTTCCTTTTCTGTAGTCTTCAAACAATGCTTGAAATGAAAAGGCAGGCCTTGTGCAGGGAAACATAAGAACAAGTCTTCTCAAGGATGGCTTTTCTTTAAGTGAGCTCTCAGTCAGTCCCAAATGTACAGTACATTCGTCTGAAGGGCGTAGTACTAAAGATCTGGGTATAGATATCTGTAGGGTTGCAGGTTCAAAACTATGTGTGGTGAACCATGAGTTCAGCTCAGGGTTATTATTGTTAACTAAAACTAAAACCATAAAGAAATGTCATTAACTGAAATAAAATAACATCAAAAAATTGTTTTATTACAAATAGTTGCCATAAATAATCCACATTATAGTCTCTTAAGATATAAAATAAATTTTCCCCAAAAACATGAAACTTATAAATGTAAAATATAATAAATGTGTGTATAAAATTGCCAATATCTGAAGTGGATCAAAGAAATGTAAAAAAGAAAAAAATTAAATCAAAAACGCATTTTGGTTTTAGGTTTCAGGACAACTTTGATGAAGGTTTGATCCACTTCAAATGTTGACTAGTGTATATATGATATTATTTATATATATAAATTACTTGTATAGTATTTGAAGTATTTCAAAAACAGTAATTTTTAAAAATAATTATTCTATGTACTATGGAATTTTTATTATTTTTGGTGATGGTTACACTATATGTAGGTAGTAAAAATAAGGCTGGCAAATGGATTAATCACATCCAAGTTTGTGTTTACATAATGAGTGTGTGCTGTGTATGTTTATATGTTAAAAAAAACATACACATATATGTATATATTTTCATATGATTATATTTATATGATTTATGTTATATGTAAATATATTCTACACGTTACTTAAATACACACACACACACACACACACACAGTACACACATGTTGTGTAAACTTTTATTTTAGATGTGTGTAATGGATTTTTACAGCCAATATAAAAATGTATTTATATTTTTCTAAAACTTTTTATATTTATATATTTTTTCTTCATCTTGGGCGCCCTTATTGACCCCTGTGCAACTTGTTCTCAAACACATACTTGTGCCTACATGATCTAAAATGTTATGTTTGAGACCTCATCAATCAAAGTGCTTGTGTACTCAGATGTTTCCTCGTCTGTCTGTATTTGGAAGCACTCTTGAATGATGAGTTACATGTCTTATTTTTCACCAGCTGTATACATGAGCGAATGGGAGCGCAGCAAACCGAAGCCCCTGCAACCTGCGGAGGAAGAGTCAGCGGAAGCCGCACCAGCAGAGCCTAAAGTCCCGGAAGAGGACAAACCAGGAGAGACAAGTGAAGAGACGTCAAGCCACCAACCTCCCGCTGCAGCCGGCGTGACCTACGAGCTGTGCGCAGGATTGGTGGACAAACCCAATCTCTCTCTGGAAGAGATTGCCAGGCAGGAAGTGCTAGAAGAGTGTGGCTATGATGTACCAGTCACCAAGCTGAGAAAGATCACGTCATACAGGTGAGAACCCATTTTAAAGAAGACACATTTTAAGTTAATTTATAAGCATAATTTACACATAAAGTTATCTCCCCAAGTGATGCCAAGTCAAAATCTGTTAGCACGTTGTAGCTAGCTAGCCAACAACAGTTTGATTTTTTTTTTTTGATAGGCAAGAACTTTATACACAGTGCACTTACAGATTTAAAACTTAGCAGGATGTTTTCATTCACTTAGAGCTGTTACACACTGCATGAAAGTTCATTTTCAAAAACGGGTACTTTACATTTCAGTAGGTTATTTCTTGCAAATTGAGTTATATGTAATGTATTGTGGTGATGTCATCAGTAAGTCTAAAGTGCTGAAAGCTGCTGCTTTTGCTAATAATGGATGTGGGAAAGTTGTTCTGGAAATTTAGCAGCTTTCAGTGTGAAAGTGGCTAATAATAACACAAGCAGTGTCAACAGTGATACACTGATAATGAAACAAGTCAAGAGGTTTATACAGACGTATTTATTTTCTTTATTAGATCACAGCTTTCTGTAATTAAATATTTTTGTAGTGACCCTGTCATCATCACAAAATAAGCCCCTTCAGGGCTTCATATTTATCATTTACATATATTAAGAGGAAAATATTTATTTATACTCTATACTATTTCTGGTACTATAATTGTATTTATTTATTTCTTTTTGGAAATGGAAACTTGGATATTGATCAGTCAGAAAGTGACAATAAATATATTTATATTTGAAAAATCCTGAAAAACAACCACAATTTCAAAGAAGAAAAAAAAATGTAAGCAAAAAAAAAAAAAACAGTTTTCAACATTGATTTAAAAAAATATATATATATATTAAAGTGTTTGAGCAATAAATCAGCATATCAGAATGATTTTTGAAGGATCATGTGACACTTAAGACTGAAGTAGTGTCTGCTACAAAATTCAGGTTTGTCATAATAACAATTGGTGAGCATAAGAAACTTCTTTAAAAAAAAAACTAAAAAAGTACTTAAAAAATTTTAGATTTGTGTGTGTGTGTGAGGAATATCTGGTCTGTCATGACTGACATACATTTTTATCTCAACTGATTTTCTTTCGCCATTTAATATTTAACCTTCATCTACATCATTACCAGCCCTAAACCCCAGAGTTAAGAACCTTAGATAAAGTATTCAGGGGTTAAATGTGTCTTGATCTCATGTGTAAAAGAAGAAGAAACAGTGCTGCATTATGCTCTTATCAGTCTTCATTGACGCAGCTGTCGTAAACCTTTGCCGCCTCACACCTGCCAGAGTCACACACCTGTCTGTGTGTATGGCAAGCCGTTTTAACATTTAATCTACAAACCGCACTAGTATCTATTTTCATGTTACTGGTACTTATTTTTTAGATACTAGTATCTTTTCCATTAAGTACTAGTGCTTATTCTTTTAGCTACTAGTAATTATTCTTTAGGTACTAGTGTCTTTTGTTAAGTTACTAGTACTTATTCATTAGATACTAGTACTTAATTATTAGATACTAGTGCTTATTTATTAGATACTAGTGCTTATTTATTAGATACTAGTATTTATTCATCAGATACTAGTACTTGTTCATTAGATACTAGTACTTATTTCAATAGTGACTAGTAGCTATTATATTCTTACTAGTAACAAATGAAAAATTTTTGCCATTGACTTCTATGGAGATCTGTCATTGAGATATCAGCTATTCAGTTTTAACTAGTACGTGTTCCACTTCTGACAAGTACTTAAATTTTATGTACTAGCAGTTGTTTATTAGTTACTAGTAAATATTTTTTTAGATACTAGTACTTATTCATTAGATACTAGTACCTATTAAATAGACTCTAGTTCTTATTCATTTGATGCTAGTACTTATTTATTGATACTAGTACTTACTTTTTAGATACTAGTACTTATTCATTAGGTACTAGTGCTTATTTATTAGGTACTAGTGCTTATTTATTAGAAACTAGTGCTTATTCATTAGATACTAGAACACATTTATTAGATACTAGTATTTATTCAAAATGTTACTAGTTAGTTAATTGAACTCCTCCTGTAGCCATTTGGACTAGTCATAGCATAAGACGTGTAGAGCTGAAACAACTAATCGATTTAATCGATTATAATCGATTATTAAAATAGTTAACAACTTTTTTAGTAATCGAT
>JAUMHE010000075.1:8679487-8693815 GCA_032359235.1 Enteromius mattozi
CATTTTATTATAAAGGCTGTCAATTGGCATTGGATTTTAAATATACTTTATTCTTATAAAAATACCAGAGATGGCTTAAAGAGCACAGATAAACCTATACATTGTCGCAAGCATTGTTAATTTTCTTCATGTTTCATCAGTAAAGGTCTATCTGCACGTTATTCAGCTGGGAGGTTACAGTGCGTAAACAGCTAAAGCTCACTTGTTTCTGCGCGAGGGCACACTCTCTGGCGATGAGAATGAATGAAAAGAAATTACATTAACTGAGTCCTTAATGCTCACGAAACACTAATTTGGCTAAAAATAACAAAAATAATGAATAACTCTGAGGTTCAAATTTGCAAATCTTTACGTTTTTTCCAGTGTAGGGAGGTGTATTTTAAATTTTTTTAAATTTATTTATTTATTATTTTGCTTTTGTCTAGCAGCTATATTTATTATTGTATTTATTCTAAAATACTCAATTTTACATATTATAGTGAAATAGTGATTGGCTATTCCAAAAGTAATATTTAAAATTAATATCCTTATTTTGTTTAAAGTTTTCATTTTGAAATAATCATGATAATTAGAAATAATCAGGTTTAGAAACCTCACGTCGTAACAGCAGGTCCGAGCAGGACACTGATGATGATTTTAACAAGTTAATTATGATTTTTAATTATGACAGTTAATTATGACAAGTTAATTATGACACATTAATTATGACAAGTTAATTATGATTTTAACAAGGAGTTTTTGTTTTTGTACTTTTTATAGACTAGATACTTCATCATAGGAATTTTGGTTATTATACCCATTATTAACCGACAAGATTGTTAAATTATAATTAAATTTGAACTTGTACGTGGCTGTGACACATTAAAAACAGCTAAATTCATTCTCAGGGATTTATTTTATACAAGCAAAAAGCAGCATAAACATCAGAACGTGAGGATTCACACGAATGGTCACATCACGCGCAGAGCTTGTGCGAACAGAGAAAAACATAATAAAGCTATATATAAAAGAAAGAAATAGGCCCATATGCAAAATATATATTTTTCTAACTAAATAATGTACAAAACGAAAGGAAAAAAAAAACCTGCAACAAGTAGGCTAGGCTATATGCAGAATTTCAGTTCATTTCTATGATGCGCTCTTTAGAAAGAGGCATCCAGTTGTTTCTTTTATGTACAAAAGCACAACAGTTTTTATTGTGATTGTACACAAATAAAATCAATATTTAGAATAGTTTCGAACAATGCCTTATTCATGAACGAGAATTGTAAGCTGTTTCCACTTTTATAAGGGAAAAAAAAATTAAGTGATCCTGCCGGCGCCGTGCACAGTTACACATTACTCAACATCTTCAGAACAAAATTAATACAAAGCAACTTCAAATTAAGATATGTATGTTTGAGAGATAACTCATCTTTATAACCATATATAACATTTTAGACACAATAAAATAAATATGATTTATGCGCTTTGAACTAGTCTACAGAGAAATGGATGGATAGATTGCATGTTAATGCAAGTAACCGCCGCCAATGTAGGACAAGCATACATCCAGACAAGACTCTGAATGCTGTTTTCATATTAGAGGAAAGATGAGGTGGAGCTGCTTCAGAACAGAGAGAGTGAAACAGAGACAAGCAGTAGCTAGTCCCTTAATTTGTTCATGGTTGTTTATGTATTTTCAGGTACAGTAGTTAATTTGAAATAAAAATTTAACCGTGGCAATTAAGTCCCACATTTTTATATATATATATATATATTTATTTTTTTTTTTTTTCACACACATTTTACTTTATAAATTTATTCTCTGAAATCTTGGTGATCGCAATAGTAGTCTATAATTTTTTTGTCAGAATTTATCATTATAATTAACTTAGCCTGGATTTTCCATCTCCATAGTCCCGAAACATAAAAAAAATATCCCATGTAAATGCAGAAAATGGGATTCAAATCGAATCCCCCCCCCTACTTCTCAAACCAAAGTTACACCCTTGTGTACAACAAACCTGTTTTTATTTTTTTTGGTATTTATGATTATGTATTTTTTTCCAAACAAATAAAATGTTTGTCTGAAAACTGAAAGGTTTGGATTTTGTGTGCCCTGTAAAAAGCATTGTGCCCAGTGCCAACAGAATATTAATATAAAAACAAACTGGTCTGTAGCACCAGTGCAATATGCAAAAAAAAAAAAACAAGGTAATGTACAAACGTGATATGATATTTATTGTTTTTACTGGATGAAAAAGAGAAAATTTGTGTCTTATCTCCATTCAGCCACTAAAAGTCGCTCGATGACCAACAAGCACATTAGACTCGCATGTTTACGATATTAGTTTACAAAACTAATGTGTACAAATTAATGTTTCTTTTCTATGTGGTTTCCTCCAATAAAAAAATTACATCCATCTGTTTGTTTCTGTTTCTTGTCTAATCTCTCTCCTATAGCCTATATTGCTCGTTCATAATATATAACATACGATTAGCATACTGGGCAGAAATGCAAATTAAAAAAGTACTAGTATCTGTTAAGTTCAGGATATCTCTGGTCTAAAAAGTTACTAGTAACTAAAATATAAGAACTAGTTCTATTTTGTCTTAAGAAGGAGAGTATAATTTAGTACTAGTCACTATTGGAATAAGTACTAGTATCTAATGATTAAGTACTAGTAACTTTAGAAAACACACTAGTACCTAAAGAATAAGCACTAGTACTTAATGGAAAAGATACTAGAATCTAAAAAATAAGTACTAGTAACATGGAAATAGATACTAGTGTGGTTTATAGATGAAATGTTAAAACGTCTTGCCATAATCTGTGTTTGAGCCTGCAGCATCTGCCTGGTGCTGTTTGTTGTTACCTGTGCCACAGCAATCTCTGATTAGCTAAAATACCACATGGAGTTCCAAAGAACCCTCCTCAAAAACACACTGGCAAACACAGACACAGTCAGACACCTGCCGACTGCACCATCATAAACACCTGTGGACCTCACACTGCACCTGCTGCTTTCATGGGCTGGTTGGAGACATGAAGGAATGCAGAGAGAGGATAACCTACTTCTGTTTGATTGTTTAACTTCTCTTTTTTCCTTTTCCACATTTACCAATTAGAAGTGAGAGGGAACAGAAAATGTTGTAGAGAAGAAGATGAGGAAATGACACATTGTCCATATGGGCATTTACAGTAACCACTAGACTGTGGCACCAACCAGACTGCTTTAAAAATATATCTACTTGGTTAAAGCAGAAAAAATAACTTTCTCTCTCTTCTTCTTTCTGACATTATCATTTAATGCAACTCCTAACCTCACAGTTTCTTATAGTCACCAAGGCTGCATTTTATTTGTATATTAACAGTAATATTGTGAAATATTATTATTAATAGTTTAAAATAAATGTTTTCTATTTCAAAATGCAATTTATTCCTGCATTACTTCAGTCTTCAGTGTCACATGATCCTTTGGAAATAATTCATGCTTGTAGCATTTCTTACTATGACTTTTGAAAACACTGAGCTCTGTAGGGTTTTAGTAGAGATGTGTAAGCACTGTGGCTCTATAAAACATTGGTAATGTCATTATTTTTGCTGTTCTGATTGGTGAGGCTCATGAACTGCTTTTGTTTGAATGTTTTATTTTGTGAGGTCCACATATAATGTTAACAAGATTTTTACATAAAAACACCATCATTTAGAAGTAATAGGCTATTTTCTGTCCTTTTTTAACCCCTCTTATTAGAACGCTCTGTTTGGCTAGACATGGCAAATTGTAGATTCGGAAGTAAACGCCCACTGCTGTGATTGGCTTGTGTGTGTTTGACAGCCTACATCCGTTTCAGATGGACGCTGCTGTGATCTAGGTTAAAAATGCATAAATACTAAGTACATATCATACAGAAATAGTGATCACGTAATGAAAACGTTTAGCAAATATATATACACACATACTCACACTTGTGTGGTGCAACATTTCTTTCGAATCTAAAATTGTCAGCATAGCATTGTCTTTTAGTTTCACTGGATTGAATTCTGTTGCTTTCAGAGCCATATTTATTATTTGGTTTGCCTCTGGTCATTTACCTACTACATTCTCGAATAGGTGGGCGGGGCTAAACAGGCAGTGATGTTGAAGCAGGTGTTGATCATCTTCTATTGAGGCAGTGCTTATCCCCACTATTAAATCATAAAGGGGTATATTCCACAAGCTGTTGCTTTGGCAGACTGACTTTAATACAAGCTGTTTTAGATTAATAAGAAGGTTTTAAGTTCTGATTCACACAGGATGTTTTTATGGCTCAGTGACCTCCTGTATGTCCAAAGGGAATTTTGGTTTTTCAGTTCAAACCAAATAGCATCAGGAGGGTTTCAGAATAATTAATCTGTCATATTTTGTTTCTATTCTTCATAAGTAGGTGTCAGTATAGACCCCATTCTTCATTGTTGACAGACACGGTGGAGTCCTGCAGATTTTCTTGTAATTCGTCCCTCAAATGTAGAGTCATGTTTTGCAATGCACCCATTGTGGTTAGTTTAAACTCATCCTAGAAACCGATTGCCAGGGCTTGTTCCATTTTTATCTCCTCAGGCCGTCATCCATCACTTCGATGGTGCGCAGGCATCACGGCCTTGTAATTTTCTTCCATATTTCATGAGCTCATTTCAAAAAATCTGTTTCAGTCTGCAATACTAGGAAATGAAGGGGCTTTTGGAAGCTTCCCATCTCTGTAATGCTCTGGGGTGTCAGGGAGATCTCCATGGTGACGTCTCCATGACAGAGTCTCAGGTGAGGTAACGCCTCAGTCACAGTGGCGCTTACCAGATGCTGCTATGTTGTTGTCCATTAAAGGTGTGTGAGGTCTTTCTCCATGCCTTCAGGTCTTTATAGTAGACTTCTGTGACCCTACCTAGTCTAGCCATTTCACAATATAGCCAGGGAGCTATGAGTGGTGTATATTTCCTCGTTTGAAAATCCCTGATGGGTTTTTTTTTTTTGAATCATCAGTTAATGGAAGGGAGTTTTTTGTCATGATTAAGTGCTTTTAATGAGTTAGTACATTCACTGACCATCAGGATTACACCCCTGGGCAGCTAGTTTCTAGGTTGGTAATAAACATACAAGTACAATACAATTCCTATCGAACTGGATAATAAAGACAGAAATTTAATCTGAAATAATGTAGTTTGAATTGTATTTAGCATTAGCATTTATTTCACTCCAATGTTGCTTCTTTAGCTTAAATCTTGCAAAACATTCGTAGTTTATAGCTGTAGTGTCTTATGAAGGCAAACTGAGGCATCTCAAGGTTTCGGCGTTCTCGTGTTGCTCCTTTTAGCTTGTCATTATCGAGTGTCCTGAGTGTCCTTTGTGCTTTCCTCCCCCACAGGTCAGGAGTCGGAGTGACCGGATCGAAGCAGACCATGTTCTACGCTGAGGTGTCCGATGAGAACCGCGTCGGAGAGGGAGGAGGCAAACCACAAGAGGGCGAATTGATCGAGGTTGTCAAAGTTCCCCTTCATGAAGCCATGACCTTTGCCTTCGACGAGAGCATCCCGAAAACGATGGGCGTCATTTTCAGCTTCATCTGGTTCCACAGCAACATGTCTCCGAAGTACAAGATCTCCACCAACGTGTAACATGACGGTTCCAAGCCATCGAGAAATACTAGTCGTTGCATACATTTTTATATATAGTAATCAAAATGGTCACTAACTGTTAATTATTTTGCTATTTCTTACACTTTTACCTGTTTGTTGTGGTTCTAGCTATTGTCTTATTTCAGACTGAAGCCGCACTTGTGTGCCATCTGCTGAAAAGGTTCATCGTGAGTTTGTTTTGTGTAACTGAATGCTTTGTTTTTAACATGCCAGGAATTTCAGCCAGCCATTTGAAATCACACCACGGCCCTTAAAGACTTTGTAATGGTGATCTATTCCACTCTAATTTGAGAGGGTAAGATCTGAAAGACCGTGACCATCAGAGAGAGAATCACAAACCTGGATCAATCGTGATTGAAGCTGTACTTTGTGGTCAGAAAGCGAGACCTCTTGCCATATTCCCACCAATTTTGCAGGCTAGTTAGTAGAATAACATTCATTTTTGAATATAAATAAGCAAGTAAATAATCACAATAATTAATGTGAATTATGTGAACAACACACAGGCAGCTACACAAATGAGATAACTTGAGAGCCACTTCTTATAAAACAATCATTGACAAAGAAAAACAGTTACGCTCTTGCATATATCTCAGGTCCAAAGCTGACTTTGGGACATTCAGGGTTAGTGATGATGCTGAAAAATACTGAGATGTTTTTTATTGCCGCTTAACATTAAGTTGATATTCTGAGTGTGTGTTTTGCACAGAATTTATTTATGAAATATCTACTACAATAACCTAAAGTGTGAGTACAGTGCTAGTGCTACAGGTTTAAAGCTGCTTTGCCATAATCATCATATCTATAACGCCGTTCTGAATTCTTTCAGAACTTATGGAACAGAATATATGAGAGGTGCATGAGCTTGCCTGCTGAAGTAAAATAATAATAACAATACTTTCAAATACCTTATAGTGTCAGAAGACTGGTACCTCCTAAAGTCACAGCAACAAAACATAGTGACTTTATGAAATACGATACTTGAAAATCATTTGTTGCAGTTTACTGTATGAGTATATAGGGTGATGACTATAAAAGCTTGAATATAATCAATATGCCCTCAATTTTCTCCACGATACCTCCAAGATTTGAGAGGCTGCTTGCAACTTTTGAAGCTTTCTGAATCAGATTTTCGCTCTGTTGTAGTTCAGTTCAGATTCTCTTATGCACAAAGCATTCATTAGTTTAATTTCAAACGATCAATTAATCAGTCGATCGTTTTTCCTGTATCTTGTTGGCTTAATTATTTTGTGAATGATATTGAATTGCACAAACATTTGTTAATACTATCTTTGTACTTGTCATCATGACAACGATCACTACAGTGTTAAATTATATCGTCAGCTGATTGGATGTTACTGTAAAGCATTTTCCTTCGTCCTATCACTGTACTCTGTAGTCTGTATTCTATTTCTGATTGAGTGTTATGACTTTATCAATACATACGGTCAGTGTGCAAACTAACAAATTACCACGTTCATATAATCAGTCAAAACAAGTGTGGAAAAAGACAAACGGGTTTGGTTTGGTCCACAATAGGAGCGTTTTTAACTTCAAGCGCTCCTTTTAAAGTATGCAAATGAGACATTTTAAAAATTATGCATTTGTTTTGAAAGCATTATTTCATATCACAATGCCTCAGATATAATTTCCTCATTTTCTCAATCTCTTCTTGTTAAAAGAAACTTTGAACTTGTTTGAGTGTTTTGTACGTTTATCTCAGGATAGGGCTTGATTTCTTTTAAAAATGAATAAATTGTTGACTTACTGTCATGTGCCACTGTTATTAATGCTTGATTTTCAGACTCAGTATTTCAAGAGAGGTGTTCTCTTCTGTATTTCCATTTCTTCTTTTAAATCTCACAACACTTGTTTAATGATTGTTTTCATTTACCACACCTCAAACAAATATATATATATATATATATATATATATATTTCAAATATGTAATATATATATATATACAATTAAGTATCTTTTGACATTTGAAAATATATATATTTCAAAAATGAAATATTGCATGTGCACTCTGTATTACATTGATCTGCATTCAGTTTAAATGAATAAAAAGGTTACTGCCTTAGGTCACCGAGTCTCTATTTGTGTCAGTTTTAGTCGGTATTCTTACAAAATTATTATACAAAATTGTAAAGTGGTGTAGTGACTGATAAACAACACTACCATGCATTATGAAATCCAGATCTTGTTTCTTACTCATTTTGGAGTCCCGATTCCAAAAATAGTGCATGTTTTGCTTTAGCTCGATATATTTTTCCACAAAATATGTGCATTTTAAAGTTTCTTTTGTTTTTGACCAACCATTGTAAGGTGAAGAAGTCTTGTATTACTCCTTAATTATCAGCAAATCTGCCACAAAGGCATAATTCCTAACTTCCTTAAACCAGGCTACAACTATTTGTTTAATTCTTAGCCAGTTTTCACATTTATGAATGATTTTGAAGATGTTATTTTATATCCAATCCTGATTTCAAGTTAGAATTATGGCCATCAACAACAGAACTTTGCATCATCAAAATAGGTAATATTAGGCCTTTGTTGCGAATAATGTCACTCTCCTTTCTTCCGTCCCCCACATTACTACACCTTTTGGTTGCAATCTTGTTTTCATGTGCCAGACGAGCGTGGTGTTTTCGTTCAAGCTGAGGAACAATTCGTCAAGTCCTTCTCATCCAGAGCTCTCTAGGGGCCAGATTGAGCTCTTCGTTACATAGAGCTTGGAGAGGAGTTGAGTTGTCAAGGTAATGTTTGTTTTCGTCTCTGCTCTTTTTAGGCACATTGGTAATCATTAGACAGCCTTACTGACGGATGTCCGGGGCGAGGGATTGTGGAGGAGGGACAGGTGGTTGGGTGAGAGGGTCACAAATAATAGCATTAAGTAACTGAGTGCAACTACCACGACTTTGCTATAGCAACCGCACGCCTCACAACAAGACACACAATGAATGTGATCTGTGGGGAAGGAGAGAGGAGAAGACATGGCAAGGGCACTTAAGCATGTTTTCTATGCTTCTTGATTTACTGATGGCTTTGTTCAGATGACCCAGAAAGGGCTTGCACACTGTACGCAGACGGAATACATTATCAATACAAAACAATCATTCATTTGTCAGCTACTAAGCCCTTTTTTTGGCTTTTCTTGTTGTGCATTAAATATAATGAACTGGCAACCGCTCTAGAGATGTGATGATTATTTCATAGTACACCCTAACGGGATTAGCTTGCTAATAGAAATTAATGGTGGGGGCGGGACAAATTTACATTTTGCCTTGGTTGTGTTTCTTTCAGGTGCATTTTTTTTTTAAATCATTAACCCTGCTAAGCCTTAAATTAATGCTTATAAAATTATACCTTTTTTTTTTTTTTTGTCAAAATATTAATGAAATTATATACTATATACTGCATGTGTGTTTTTGTTGATGTATTGGTCTTTTATGGCATTTATAGAATGATATAGAAAGATTATGGAGCTCACACCTTAGGAAATAACAAACAAAAGCAAAAGCCACAAACTGAGCCAAAGTATGCCGGTTTTTAATGTAGTAGCTGATATATATATATATATATATATATATATATATGGCCAAAAAGATGCAATTCTGAAATCCTGTAGCTTGTAATATCAATGAGATATTTATAATAGCAATGCAAACTATTACATAAATAGCATACTGCATTTCAAATATGATAATGAGGCAGCCATTGAGATCACATGTACATTCAGTTTATCTAAGTGACTTAAAATCAGTTGTTGTTTATCAAATAATAACTCAACATGGTTGTCTACATCTAGAGTATTTGGTGTGTTTCATTTGTGAACAAATCATCTTATTAATTTTTATTAATTAATTCTTAATTAATATTTTCTTCACTAAAGTCTAATTTTCCCTTTTGAAGCATGTGATTACTTTGTTGGCTTTTCTTTCCTTTTAAGACCCACTAACAAGTCGTCCTTCACGAACACATTCTAAACAAGACACATAACAAGACATGTCTATGGAAGGTGGTTTTTATGATTTTATTTCTTCAAAATATCTTCCTTAGTGTTCTGCAGAAGAAGAAAAAAATTGAGGGTAAATAAATGATGACAGAATTGACATTTTTCTCTGAATTATCCCTTTAACACCAGTCTGGATTCTGAATATTCCAGATGTTGTCTTTGTGAAGCCTGGCATTGGTTTGATTTGCAGAGGGAGACTCACTTTACAATGAAAATGATGTGTGGGAGGCATGTTTTGCACTGCTTTATGTTTTGTGCCGACTTCATCATTTTCTCTGTATGCTTGTATCAAGCACAAAATATAATTGTGACTTTATACTTCAATTTATGCATTTATGCGACTTCTTTTTCCCATAGTTGTCTCTTTATTTCAAAGTGTTTTATTTTACAATTACTACCTTTTTGATCTATTACTGTGAGCCAGAAACAGGTTTTAGAATCCTGTGCAAATATCACTAACGGTTATCTTAAGGCTGCCAATTTTTTCAGTCAGTTATACATTTCATAGTTTCACATTATTTGCATACACAATTGTGACCAACCTGGTCTCATAAAAATATGTACCTCTGTGCACTTTTTGTGCAACACAGTTTTTATGTACCTTACAGCACGTTTAGCCACAGTTTCAAGGAGAAATGTCCATAAGTGCAGCTAAAAGACAGGCACATTTTTATTAAGTTAATATAGGTATGTATTTTGGAGGCTCAGAATTGAACTATCCATGTACTGTTGCTAAAGGTCAATGCTCTGTTATGTTGGAAATATGCCCTACACCAAATCAAACCCTAAACCTACCTGATACACATTTGTTGATGCAACCGTGCCATTTCAACTTCTTTTTACACAGATTTGAACTGTTTTATTGATCCATAGTTACACGGGATTCGAACAGGAATGAAAGGTGTCTGATTTTTACTGCCTCTAGTGCTCATTTCTTTTGGAAACTGCAGTGATATGTACTTCTTGGTACATATTTCGTGTCTCGCCAAAAAGTGGACCAAGGTACGTTTATGCCATGAGACCAGGTAGATTTTGACTCAAGTCCACCTGTTTATATAGGCCTATCTTCTGAGCTTTCAGTAAAAGTATATGGAAATCTAGAGAAATGCTCAGTTATTTGTATCAGGAAAGTGGATTTTGTTTTCCATTGCCGCCAGTTACATTTCCTATTAAAATCTTTCTATTATTCCATTTCTTAACTCACAGGCTGACTTGTAAGGAGTTGTTCACTTTCATTGTTATTCTTCACTGTCAGTGCTTTCATAAATCATCCACGTGGAGGAAAATGTATCAACACAATGTTCTTGATGAGGAGGTGAGGTCAACTTTTCAGCTCACATTGAGTGGCAGCTTCTAAATTTCATGCAGGTTCCGATCTTTCCCTCCGCTGAAGGAAAGGGCACTTCCATTTCCCTTAAGTCCTGATCTGTCATCACTCCCCCATCCTGCTTCACACACCAAGTGCAGCTGATAAGATTGACTGTAGATAATACAAGCTTAATGCATTAATGGTCCTGCTGAATGTTTATATGAACTTGTCCCATCCTGATGTCAACCGCTGTCTCCCTCTAATGTGCCGACTTTGCGTCTAGCAGTAGCTTACGGCAGGACAGATTTGCAGTGAGCTTCAGCGGGGAATACCCAGACACACTTCGGGAGCTCTATCACGCCAGGTAGGAGGGTGATTAATTAAGGCCTCTTGTTTTCTGTTTTGGGCTTTAAATGTAGAACGATAGCCCATATTGTTACTTATGTGAGCCACAGATAGGCCTAAGTCATATGAACTTACAGCCAGCTGAGTTTATTTGCAGAGCTGACGTGGTCTTTAGCTGCCTGATGTATCACTGTTACTCATGTATCCCCTTTGAAAGCCACCATGGAACATTTATCGTGGGAAAGCAAGTAAACTGAAACATTTTTAACATTTGCTGCAAATTAGATTTGTTTCTGATACATTATCGCATTTGACAAGACAACATGTACCCATTTCGCTCTCCTAAAAACAAAATATTTTAGAAGGAGTCTTTTTATTTATTTTAGAAGTTGTGTTTTTATAGATTAAAGATAGGATACGAATTTAAAACTTATCCAGTATATAATCTAAAATTTAATAATGCACTCCAGAGGGGTTACTTTTTTTTTTTTTAAATAATGTGCAGCCTAATACTGGCGAAATCATAAAATATATGAAAACCAACAAGTTGAAAACTGGCGGCATTGCATCAGGGAGCCCCGCCCACACTGAAATCTCATTGGACCGATTAGCATTAAACATGGATGGGGAAATGTTGAGAGATTATAGACTTTTAGAATGTGATTTTCTGTGACAAAATCTTAAAATTCTACAATGCTATCCTATCCGTTGCGAAAATATTAAATCCGCTGCGAAAATTATTATTTTTTTTAAGTTAAATTTTTTTACACTCTTCAGCAGCAGCACGGTCACAAACAGAGAGAAACTGTTCTGATTGCCTGCCTTATTGTGATTTATTGCGTTGCACCATGCCCCATTCTCGAGTTCATGCTGCATTCATGCCATCTCATAATTACCGTAATTCCGAGATGACAACACGTGACATTTTACTCATACCTTTCCATATTGTCGGACTCAAAGGAAGCGCCAAAATGAACCGGACAGCGATCACGTGGTACATTTGTCCCTGTCCAAGAACGCTCCGAGTTCACAGGTTGTAATTATAAATTGAGTAGCACGTGAGGGCTTTGGCATTGAAATTGTTGCCATAGAAACACATAATTTAGATAGAGTAGAATGTCACGTGTTGTCATCTCGGGACTACGACATGACGTGAAGACAGCTTTACTGCGCATGCGCACATCAATATTGCGTGCTTTTTCTCACGCTGAGCAACAATTACTGTATTTGCATTACTTTAAGTAATAGGTTAAGTGTTGGGGTGGGTGTGTGTGGTTATAAACCATAATTTGACAGGTAGCATTTTTCGTTATGGAATTGAACTACCTGCTGTTGTAATGGGTAGCAATCTGACAGGGTGAGAGAACTGTTTGTTTACTTATATTATCGACCTAATACGTATTTTATGCCCAGCTCAGCATTAATTTTCTTGCTTAATAATTGCATAACATGTCAAAATGAGAGGAATGGTTCAATAAGGCTAACTGCGTATGCTTAGATGACACTAAAGCCAAGCTAAGCTGGCAGAACCAGTACTTGTAATCAGTGCACATGAGACTGCAGGTGTCAACAAGGGATTGTCTTCCCTTCCTGATATTTCCTCCCAAGTCTAACCACTCAAACATAGCCTGTGGCATGCAATCTTCAGGTAGTCTTTTTATAGTTATAGCCCCAACTTACCATCTGTCTGGGTCTAAAGAACTATTATCTAACCATGTAATCATAGTAGTTTGCAAATGTGCAACAAAACTGCTCTTTTAATTCTTTAGTAGGCCTATTTTACATTTGAGCATTTGGAATAATAATCATATTATCATAATAACCATGTCAGGGCATCCTCATGCTTTTCCTTCTATGAAGTCTATGATGTTCATTTTTTTTTCCAAAATTGTCCTGCTGAGACCAGTCCTGAATTCCAGTAACTCCTGCTTTCACTTTCACTCTGCTTCCAGTGCCTCAGGGCAGGGCACTCAGAATCTGACATGTAAGTGATCATTTGTTTCCTCTTTCAAGCTACACCAGCTTCTGAGCATCTCATGATCAGCATGTGGGTTTGTGTTACAGATAAGGGCTTCTTTTTCCACCGCCCTTGGCTATGGATCACCCACACTGACGTGCTTGTGTTCAGATCTTCCTTAAGTATTTTGAGTTTTCTCCACACTGTAAGCGAAGCTCCTTGGGGTGTATCACATTGAAATGGATGCTGTGAGTTCCTGGATTAAGGTCCAGTACATCACAGATGTTATCGCTGTAGACCTGAAGACTGAGTTTCTTGGAAGGGTTGGATTTTATGAATCGTGACTTCACTTCAATCCACCTACAGCATTCCTTAAAAATTCTAAAGTACAACCAGCACTGTGTGAAAAACTTGTTGCCAGGGAACGAGATGGTAGCAGGTCATAGAACACCCCCTCAGGGTTTTGTTCAATGAGATGCAAGTCTTCCTGTCTGTCTGTTTTGCTTCTCAGAGCGTTTGCTAACCTTCAGCGTATCTCCTTAAGGGCTGTGGTAATATTCTTCAGCAGCTTAACATCAGTTATTGCATTTTCCAAGCACATTTTTACCCACTTTGGTTTTTTCATTGTACATCACATCAGTTGCATGATGCACATCTATTAACTTTAATAACATCAATACTTTAAAAATGCAACGATGAGCATGTTTTTATTTATTTATGTTTTTATTATTATTATTATTATTCATTTTTATACTTTTGGGGGCCAAAAAGTAATATATATTTATATAATGAAACCTTATTTCCAAAAAATAAATTAATTAATTAAATTACATTACATTAAATTAATTTTTTTTTTACATTTTTAAATTTTTTTACATTAAATTATAATTAATATACAGTACAGGCCAAAAGTTTGGACACACCTTCTCATTCAATGTGTTTTCTTTATTTTCATGACCATTTTCATTGGTAGATTCTCACTGAAGGCATCAAAACTATGAATGAACACATGTGGAGTTGTGTACTTAACAAAAAAAGGTGAAAT
>JAUMHE010000075.1:8698550-8717234 GCA_032359235.1 Enteromius mattozi
TCTATCTATCATTTGTCTATCTATCTATCTATCTATCTATCTATCATTTGTCTATCTATCTATCTATCTATCTATCTGTCTGTCTGTCTGTCTATAATTTGTCTGTCTATCTGTCTATCTATAATTTGTCTGTCTATCTGTCTATCTATCTATCTATCTATCTATCTGTCTGTCTGTCTGTCTGTCTGTCTATCATTTGTCTATCTATCTATCTATCTGTCTGTCTGTCTGTCTGTCTGTCTGTCTGTCTATCTATCTATCTATCTATCTGTCTGTATTATTTGTATTGCAGACAGCAGTGAATCTGTGAGTTCTCTTTCCTTGGTACAGAGTGTCAAGGTTGATTGGGCTCATTGTATAAGGTCTAATTGTAAAGATTATTGAGCAGAGCAATCTGCACCTGCTCTGAAGGAGTGAATCAGTCGGGGGTGTGTCAGGTCGTTCTCAAGGGCAGACACAAGAAGCTTACATGATGCTACTTGTCATTAAAGACCATTGCTCTGGATAACCTATTTGTTCAATCATCATTAGATATATCTTAGGGTGACCATATGTGCCATGTTTTCGGGACTCGTCCTGGTCAGGATTTAAAACCTAATTTAAATTTGAGCATTGAATAGTGCTCAAATTTTTACAGGCTAGCAAACATTGACTGAAGATGAGCTCTGTATGTCCTAAGATGTATCCCTTATTTAGGTTACAGGGCTAGAGGAAGTAATGTTTCCTCTGAGATAAGACTAAGGAGGGATCAGTGATCAGGGTGTTGGGAGTCGCAGCTCTGTCAGGTGTCGGATGCCCTCATGTTATGCACCACTGCAAATATGCACACCACTTTTACCATGCAAGAGGTCACAGAGTGCTTGACAGGGATTAGACCCCTGTAAAGAGATTCATTTTACAGTTGTCTTTACTATTTTTCTCAAACTCAATTCCCGGAGGGCCAGGAGCTTAGCTCCAACCCGAATCAAACACACCTAATTCAGCCAATCAAGGTTTTCAGGATCATAAGAAACTTCTAAGCAGGAGTGATTTGGAGCTGGTTGGAAGAGCTGTGGCCCTCCAGGAATTGAGTTTGAGACCACTGCTTTAAACAATTCCCATCAGTACATAATTAGTACAGTATTTCCCAATCAACACTTTGATTCCGATGATGAATGTTAGCTACCAATAGCAAATGAGAAAAGTACTTTCAAACACATAACAAGGAGTCATTTACGTTATGTAATGTGACATACTTCACTAGTTGTCTATCATGTCTTCATGAATGAGGCTTTGGTGTCCAACGGCTTACTAGGAGAATCGTTTTTGGAACATGAAGAGTGAGATTCCATTGAGAACAACTGATGCCATTTCCTCATTCTTCTGTTTGCTCTTTTAAAGTTGAGGGAGGATAAGTAGTTTATTTCAGATTTTTAAAGCCACATATAATTTGTATTCCCTTGACACATTTCTGCTGTAATGCCTCATTGAAACCCATCTGTTCTGAAAAAGGGACATTTGTTTTTGGACATGGGCAAAAAAAAAAAACTTAAAAGTCTCTGGCCATTCATTGACTGACAGCCTCATGCAGGGTGTCTCACCTCCACAGATGACATTAGTTAATGTCAGGGCTGGCAAGATTTTGCATGAAATTATATGTGAGTCATGCTTTGTAAGGATTATGTTTGGATGAAAGTAAATTGCCACAGGTTATTGGCCAAGTATGAACAAAGGCAAAGGAAAAAATAGAAGCAAAACCTGTACTTATTTTTTGCCTAAAGGTAAAACAAACATAAATAAAATAGGGGTATAACCTGTACCATTTTCCCCTTAAAGGTCAAATGATAAGCATAATCTGTTCTTTTTCTCTTTTCCTTAACAGTAAAGCAAAAATTAGAGGCATATCCTTTACTTTTTATTTTACTTGAAGTATTAAAGTATTTGGTTGTCTATAAAATTGCTTTAGAAATGCAATCCAATTCAAATGTGCATGTAATAATCTGATCACTGAGTCCAATATGTTAACAAAAGATGTCATTTAACTTTAAACTAAGACAAAAACTGGAGGGCATATTGAAAATATATTATAAAGTGCATTTGTGAAAAAAGATTTGATACGAAGAGCCGTGTGTCTAGGGGCAATAAATCAGTGTGATTTTCCTATCAATAATTTCTCACCTTTGGGAAATCTACTTATATCACATTTAATTTCCTGTGCTTGCTTTACAGTAAAATTGTAAGCCTATCGCTATGGAAACAAGCTTCAGTAATAAGGTCATGCATCAAATATAGGGATAAAAATTGAGCACAGCAATTCAAAAAGCAAATGGATCCCATTGATTTATAACCTGTCAGCAAGTACAAATGCTGCTATTTGATGCCCTGTTTTTTTTTTGTTGTTGTTGTTTCTGCATGGCTGAATGATGCTGTCACTTTAACATATGGTTTTGTCAGAATCGCAACAAGGGATTCATTATTTTCTGATATCCCAGTCGCAGCTGCCTTTTAGGAGGAAATGAGCAACTAACAATTGTGAAAGCCATTAAAGTGGGTCAAGGCCATGATTGGAGATAAAAGGGAATCAATGCATCGGCCATAGGTTTATATGCGAGGCCTCAAAGGAAAAGCCATGAAATATGGATGAGGGAAGCCACCAAAACACGCCTACCAGCACAAGCATCTCTGTCCGGCAGTCCAGCACTCCCCCTTCCCTCATCGTCTCCACCACAAATCTGTTATTACCCACCCGTACCTTCTTCTTTCTCTTCCTCCAGCCTCCCCCATGTGTTTAAGTAATCGTTGCATTTATTTACAGCATGCCTAGTGATACAGCAATTGCCTGGTGAGAGGGTGTTGGGTGGTGTAAGAAAACCAGAGCCTGTTAGGCCACACTGCCTGTCTGCCTTACTTCATGTGCTCACAAAAGCATGCAGCCTGCCTCTTAACAAACATCAGGAACAGAAATGTTTTAAAATGATGGAGGAGCTCAGTACTGCTCGTTTTTTTATGGCTCCTTTATTTGACACGCAATTCAGGCCTTCATTAATGAGCTGATGATTTAAATCAGGTGTGATAAATAAGAGAGACATGCAAAATGAGGAGTGTTGAGGTATTATCCAGAGCCAGCTGGTCTAGCTGGTCTGTCAGCCTGGCCAAGCTGGTGCTCAGCTGGTCGGCAAGTCAGTCTCTTACTAGTTTACTATCTGAAATGTGCCCAAAACCAGCCCACAAACCCACTTAGGCTGGTTTAAGAGGTTTTAAGTCTTGGTTCTAAAAGTAATAGTTTGCCCAAAAATGAACACTTTGATGAGTTTTTCACTTTGACAGCATTACTTTTTCACCAATAGATTCTCTGGAGTGAATGGGTGCCGTCAGAATGAGAGCTAATAAAACCATCACAGCAATCCATTCAACTCCAGTACATCGTTTAACATCTTTGTGAAGTGAAGAACTGCATATTTGTAAGAAACAAATCCGTTATTAAGCATTTAAACTTTCTATCTTTCCTTTTGGCCATATTCCATAATAGTGCTTCCTCCTGTGATAAAGCTGTTTGTACTCTCATTCTGACGGCACCCATTCGCTGCAGAGGAGCCTTTAGTGAGCTAGTAATGTAATGCAACATTTCTCCAAATTTGTTTACTTGAAGAAATAATCTTATCTATGACTTGCAAATTGTATTTTTTTTGGGGGGGGGGGGGAAAGCTATTCCTTTAAGATGTGTTATTATTTTTCCTTCCCAGGATTGAGAACCACTGCATCAGGTCTCAGGTACCAAGGCAGAGCTTGCAGCGTTGTTTTCTGTAAATCATTAAAATATAAAGGTTTTTCGATGTTTGTCTTGTATCTTATTGGGGTCTCTCTTTTCAGGTTAATGCACATGTACAGTAGAGGGCGCTCTCACCTGTGTCAAATCACACTAGCAGGCTGAGCACGCATCAGGACATGGAGCTGCAGCGAGGATATACGGGTTTCCTGGGGCTCGGACTACTTTACGTGCTTTTGTGCTTTTCATATAATATGTTCACTTGTGAATTTCAATAAAAGTACTTAGTTGACTTAACTGTTTTACATACGATATTGCAAATAACATCCGTAAACTCAATAATAGGCTACAAAAATAATAATTAAATAAAGTACTAGTTAATAAGAAAATATGATCACAATATAAAATGAATTAGAATGAAACACTAAGTTAATTTAGTATATGTCAATTTAAATGCCACAGTGTTTAAAGCGAATATGGTTGATGGATAGACAGACAGCGTAAGTTTTTGACAACGCTCCGCCCTCGAGTGGCGGTTGGCCAAACGAATGAGCAGGAGGCTCTGTGATTGGTTCAACCAGCTGTCGATCACGCGAGATCTCCTCAGGCGTGTGGTAGCTGTGAACACATCATTTTGCCGTGAAGTGATCAGACCGAGGGAGAGATCAGCCCAGACATCACCGCGCAAACACACCACGCTTGTGAATTTTTGCATGTCAGGAGCGGAGGATCCTGTCGCCGGTCAACGGCCGTTTTCCATCTTGTATTCATAACGCAGAAATCAGCGGCATGTGGAATTGTATCAGGATTAGGAATTGGCTCCCAATCGCGTGCCTGCTGTTAACGATATGGACGAAGGTGAGAGCGCTGATTGTTACTAGTGTTGCAGATCGTTTTAATTGCCATAGCAGTGATCAGCAGGCAAAAGTTGATGGGTGTGGGCTGCCGATTTCAATGCATTTTGAATTAGAATTACGCAGCCACATGTGCTCGTGCATTTGGAAATGTCAGAAGATTGATAAATGTTAACTTGCGCCCCGTTATCTAAAATAGCTGTTTCCAGCCTCTGTTACAGGTTAGCAAAATTCTAGACTGATTCTCTGGAGACGCACAAGCGCACGCAACACATTCCCTCAAATTATATCAGGCTGCCTCAGTTTTGCAAACCCGATTTGCATTTTAATAATAAGCAACCAGTATTATGTCTACTCTGTTTATTTATATATTTTTATTCTAATGTTATTTTTAGGTGTCCCAGTCCTCTGGCTATTTTGAGCTGCAGCTGATTGCTGTAGAAAATGTAAACGGTGAGTTGTGGGACGGGGAATGTTGCGACGGCACGCGGAACTCTCAAGACCAGCGCTGCGCACGGGACGAGTGCGATACTTACTTTAAAGTGTGTCTGAAGGAGTACCAGTCTGAAGTCACCACCACTGGGACGTGCACCTTTGGTTCTGGATCTACTGACGTTCTCGGTGGAAATATATTTTCATTTAAGACCGCAAAAAACAACCCCAGCAAAACGAGCGATGTGGGAAAGATCATCATTCCCTTTCACTTCGCCTGGCCGGTAAGCAAGCGCGCGTCTCCGCATGAGCTATAATAATAAAGCGCCGCGGTGAGCTGTCACTGCTCGGAAGTTGAGTGCACTATATTGTTACTGTGATGACAGGGTCTCTTTTTTTAATCGTGGGCGTGGAAGGCTGCTGTGTCCTAACGATTTTAGTGTAGAAAAAAGGTTATGCTGGTTAAAACGCGTATCTTTAGTACATTCATTTTGCTGTGCGTGTTTAAAACCGGCTGCTATAAGGTGCATTTAAGGTGACACACATTTCTTAAAGAGATAGTTCACTTCTAAATCTAAATTCTGTCTTGTACTCACCCTCATCGTGCTGTTTCAAACCTGTATGACTTATTCTATTTCCTTGGGGCACAAAAGGTGATGCTGAACGGATTGACAGTCACAGTTCACTTGCATTGTTAGTGAATGTCATTCTGCTAACGAAGGAAAGTCAGGTTTGAAACAACATATCACGCGCAGCTGGTTGTGTGTCATTTTTGGCCATCTTGACTAGATAGGCAGCTTACTTCTGACTTCTCCGTTGATTTCATTTGGCTTCGAGTGAAGCCAATCTTCCTCAAAGAACTAGTGTACTTGATATTCAAATATGACGCGCAATCCAGCTGCAGCTACATTTCACGTAATTGTGGTGTTACTGGTTTTTGTAAAGTTGTTAACTCTTTTTTTTATTTATTTTTTTTTTTTGTAACGCTTACAAAAATGTACCACGGCAAACAAAGTTGCAGCTAAAACTCAGTTACTGTTCTTATTGTTATGGGTGATGCAACGCGTTTCAACGTCAATCAATCTTTGATATTCCCTAATTGTTATTGTTATTATTTGCTTCAAATTAGTGGAAACATTTATATTTATAAATATATATATAACACTTTATTAAAAAAAAAAAGTAATTTTAATTCAGCCTAACAAATAGCCTCTACTTTAGAATCACCTTGAAACCATGTGAAAAGCTTCTAGATTTTTAATTAGTTTATATATTTTGTCACTAGCGCCAAATATTGCACTTTTATATTAGTTAGTACACAATATCTTGTAACTGTGGGAGGAAATAATGTTACCATGACAATTTGTTGTAAGGGTAGCCTTGTACTACTTACATCTCCCTTGTGCTGATATGTGAAAAACTTATCAAGTGTCTCTCCAGACACGCAGGCACATTACTGATGCTGATATCAGGTAGCAAATCACTGCAATGTTTTATGCAGCTCGGTGTCACACCCGCAAACAACAACAGCAACAACAAAAAAGAAATGTCGTGTAGTATTGACGGCAGCCCAGTTAGGCACGCACTCACCTGGCAGACCCCTAAACTACCCCCCACCACCACCTAACACACAAACACTCAACCGTTTAAGTTAATGTGTAACCTGCTATCAAACTGACCCTTTTAGGGCCGCCTTTGATGCTGCACCTGCTTCTTTTCTGACCACCGCTTGAAATATCAGCTATATGTCCCTGTGTCATTCTGATCACATGATGTGTGGTTGTAGGTTCGTGTCTGAAAGCCTGTGATTGAGTTTGAATTACAAATGCTGTGTGTTTGCAGTCTCATGGATGCTAATGAAATTGCCAGAGGAATGTGTTCTTGAGTGCCTGTGCATCCGGACATCTGTTTGATGTGCTCGGTGTAACCTCATCTAGAGCGCATTGTATAAAGATATCTAGCAGCTCACCCAGAGGCTTGGAGATTGAGTCTGCCACCTGTCGGAGGTGCAGTTTGTTTTCTTTTAGCTTTATCCTTTATCTCTGGTTTGTTTGTCACGATTTCATAGATTAGTTTTGGTCAGTGCCTTGATATTTTGCTTATTAGTATCAATACAAATTTCAAAATTTGATAAAAGCTTTGAATTTAATTTGATACTTTGTGGAATATTAGTACATCTGAAATGCCACTTCTCATCATTATATCAGTGTTTTGTTATAACAAGGTGGGGGCATATATGCTTTTAATATTTTAAGTCTTTATTCTTATGTAAAATTGTCAAATTACACTTCTCTGACAGAGTAAAATGTGTTTTTTCAAATGATTAATCACAATGATCCACTCAAAAGAGTCATTTGTTTATGAATTTGACTACACTAGTTGCATTCTTTGTTTTGAATCATTAAAAACAATTGGTTCGTGAGAGTCATTTGTTTGTGAATCAGACAACACTGTTCACGCTGTATATATTATTGCGTGCAACCTGTGAGGAACCGGTTTGTGCTATTATTTTGTTGCTATTATAATGTTGTAAATTTGCAAACTAGAGTAAAATATGGGATTTCATTAGCGGGAATGCAGGAAACACCTGCATGCACTTAAAGATTGATGTTTTGTTTTTTAAGAAGTGCATATCAAGCTTTGGTCTGGACCAAGCACAATGTTGATTGGTGTGATTCACTTTCAAACTGCCTTTTTTTGCAAGTGAACCACAAACAAAACCACACATGTGCTAAGGTCATCTATTCTTTTTTTTTTTTTTTTTCCATTCAACCATACCAGAGTTCGTTTGGAAGGGGACCGAGACCACCTCTTCAACTGGGTCTGGGTACAGTTGTTTGGTCCATACCCGCGCGTGTTTGCTGTATTCACACCTACCCAAAAGATTGCACCCGGAGGGGGGGGCAAATTTGAGTCTGATTCAGTCAAACTTAACTAGATAGGTGCAAACACACCCTTAGTCTTACGGTTTTGTTTTTTAATACAGACTTTGAGTAGGTTAGTAAGATCCTCATCTGTTAGGCCCAGTCCCTTGCAGTTGTGTAACACAGAGTTGAGTTACAGTTTTAGTAGATGTATAACTCCAGCGTAAGAGACGGTAAAGAGCCTCTCTGGTGGCAGGGTGAATGTTGATGATAGAGACGGCAGCTGTATCCGTCTGTCAGAGTGGAGGACCACTGCGCTTCAAGGCTAAGCATGAGCCACACCTGATTGGGAGCTTGCTGGGCAGTTGCTAGGAGACCGTTACATGGGCCTTTAGTAAACAATTATCTATTGCCCTCCGAGTTCCCTTCCCCCTTAACTGGTCTTTCAGCGGAGCCACTCGTTCCCGTCTCACCTGGGAAAGAAGTGCTAGAGCCTCACAACTGATTACACTATTGACTGTGTAATTAGCCAGTCACAGCTGGCTGTGTCTCCGGTCAACAAAAAGCAGTAATTGTCCAGTTCAGCATCAGAGCAGGTGGCTGCTGATTGGGACTGATTATAGATCTCTGCTCCCCCCAAGGCCTCAAAATGTCCAAGCAAGCAGCGTCCATCTTTTGTTTTTGTCTTTTATGGGGATTGACCGGAAGCCACGGTAAAGTCGTGGGTGGGACGGTGTCACATTTTCACATGCTGCCTTTTAATAAAGGTACCAAATTCACTGGAACAAAACAAGGAATGACAGATACAGATGAGATATATGCAGTTGGATGTGTTTTTACGAGTTATTTAAGCAGTTTTAGCATTCAAAAACTAATAAAAAAGTGTGCGACGGAATGGAAACAACGCATTTTTAAAAGGTACTATTGTAAAACAACTCGAGCCACTTTAAAATGTCAAATTTAGACATACGACTTTTACGAGATACTTTTATAGTTACAAACTATCTTAACAGCTAGCTATTAGCATGCTAATTAACAAGTCACTTTTAAAAATCTAGAAAGTATGGCAACACATAACAATAAGGTTCTGTGTGACAACTTTAGTGTGGTCGCTAACACTAAAACATCACTAAATTGTCTATAATTTGTACACATTTTTAATGAACAATTATATTTATAAATGAACATTAACCTAGATTAATAAATGCTGTTAAAGCAGCTGTTGTTGATCTTTAATTTGTGATTTCTAATATATTAACCATATTGTGAAGTGTTACCAAAAACAGTCTAGCTCCTCACTACTAGAGTAGTCAATTATTGGACGTGACTAGTTGACTTGTGACAAATCTCTAGATCAAATAAATGAGTCAAGGCAGAGTAGCTTTCGTTTTAACTGGCTGCACAATTTGCAGTCATCTGCAGTGGTTTGTGATGTTACAGGAAGAGCAAGTATTGATTCCTGTCTCTCCATGGAGACCCGCTGTGGTGATTCACCAGGAAGTTTAAGATCATGAAGAATCTCTAACTGGATGTGAGACTCTCTCTCTCTTTCCCTTCCTGACCCTGAAATAGCTTTTTTGTTCTGCCACCACAATAAACATTTTCTTTCTTGTGACCTGGGGCAGTGCACGGCTTTTTGTACCCATGTCTTCCCATTAAACGAAGGGCAAGGCTGCATTTTCCCTCTCCTGAATGCAGCAGTCATGGTAGAGGTATTTTTAGCAGCAGAGAGACCGGACCAATTAAGAGTCGATGCGCCTGAGGTGACTTTATAAAGCAACCTTTTATGATACAATGTGGGTTGAGAGAGGTTGTCTTTGGTTATGTTGCATTTTGTAAACAAGGAAAGTTTTCCTGCCTAGTTTTGACCATTTAATTGCAAAATAGCTATTTTACAGGGGGACAGGGATTTTAAAATAACGATATAAAGAGAGACCGTTTGGACTCTTTGTGAAGCGTATGAGCCAGGCACTTCCTACTCTATCACTCCCACATGATGGACTCTCTAAACCCATGAAACGGTCTATTTAGAAGGGACTCTGCCAAAATGCTGTTAATCGATTAATGACTAAAATGCTTGAAAGACACACTTCATAGTAACATGATAGATTCCGACAAGGTTTAAATGGACCGTTCACCCAAAAATGAAAATTCTGTCACTGATTGTTGACTCCCATGTCATTCCAAACCTGTAAGACCTTTGTTCATCTTTGGAACAAAAATTTATGAAATCTGAGAGCTTTTTGACCTTGTATAGACAGCAACACAACTGAAATGTTCAAGGCCCATAAATGCAGTAAGGACATCATTAAAATAATCCATTTGACAGCATGCATTTCACGGTACTCTCATAAACACATTTCAAAGACAACACAGAAGAAGAAATTGTTGAATCAAGTCGTTTTTATAACATTACAGTTGAACCACTGATGTCACATGGACTGTTTTAATGATGTCCTTACTACCTTTCTGGGCCTTGAATGTGGTAGGTACGTTGCTCTCTGTACAGGGGCAGAAAACTCTTGGATTTTACTAAAATATTTTAATTTGCGTTCCGAAGATGAATGAAGGTGTTAATTAATTAATGACATTTTTTATTACTGTACATTACAAAATAAAATTTTCAGGTGAACGTCTTTTTAAGGACTGTGTACACTAACTATGATAACTATAACCACAATACTACACAATAGTTTTAACAATGCTTTTAATTTCTATAAAAATAGAGGAGTCCACACCACAGTGATTGAAATCACTTTTTTTCCAGGTGACAAACTATAAAACTTCAACAGCCAATAAGAATCCACTTGACTTTAAAGAGCTTGAGCATTAAAAATGACTACAGCTTGCATTTATAATCAACAGAATGTTATCATCTTTTGGTGTGGACGCCAATATAGGCTCATTATCAGTAAAGTTATCTTTTTTTTTTTTTTTTTTCTCTCGAATTATCATTCTTAGTGTAAATGATCCTTCGGGCCTGGCATCAGGAAGGGAGAGCTGAAGAAAAAAGCGCTCTTCTTTTGTGCGGTACTTCAGCTGAGTATCTAAGTAAGCATGTCGGTGCTTTTAGAGTATGTTGAGATCTTGAGCGTTGCCCTCATGGAGAGTGCAAGATAAATAGGTTCCCAACAGAAGAGCTTCCATTAGGTTGAATGTACCAAGCCACCAGTGGTGAACATGATTGTATTAGGCACTGCAATTATAATGGACTTTCTGTCTCCCCTGAGAAGGGTCATAGAAAACATGGGGTCCTTTCAGAAGTGGGAGTTAGCGAGCTTAACCCTGACGTCCCTTCCCAGTAACACTGGAAGCTAGTGTGTGTGTGTGTGAGTGTGAGAGAGAGAGAACCATTTCTATTGTTAGCCCCTGGTGCTCTAACTAATTGTTTTCAACTACCCATGATGCTCTACCTCCCTGGTACTAAGTTTCTCCTTTGCTTCAGCACAGTTTCACAAATGACAGAATGAATGATGATTGTTTTTGTTTTTTCTTTCCAGCTGTATGAATGTTCAGGCCAGGGGGGAGCCTGATTGTTTTTGCTGTGTTGGCGTACATGCATGTGGTGCGTGTGTGACTGTGTCTGACTAATGCATGTGCGCCTTCTTGTGCGTGCTAGTAGGCTAATGAATTGTGAGCAGGTGTGCTGCACTGATTAAAGTGCATTACCGTGCAGCAAGTTTAATTCCCGCTTGACCTCTGACCTTGTTCAAAATGATGATGTTTGTAATGGAGTTGTAGCCCATGTGGCCATAACGGCACACTGTTAGCTTGCTATACTGCAACTAGGGCTTTTCAGCAAGAAGTGGAGCTGCTTAGCAATGGCTCTGCCGTTTTAACTAGATGCTGAAACCGGAGTAATCGGCAGTACTGTAACTGGACAAGACCGACAGGGAGACAACTGGCTTGTCAGATGGTTTGATGATGAGCTAGCAGTCTAGGGTGTCAAATGGCCGCCTCACTGTAGTAACCGAGGGTCTGCGCTGCTTGCCAAATGGGCGGTTGCCCATAAGCAGTTTATGGAATATTGTCATTCCATATTGGGGTTATAACACTAGCGTAGAAGCAGCTATCACGTGGAAGAGTTTCACAGATGTAGTTAATGTGTTCATGTTAATTTTTTGGAAGCCTACTTTAGATAAGAATGGCCGGACTAATGTGTAATACACGGTTTGGAGGGATTTAGAGCTGTGAGAATTGATCCAGGCCGGCGTCTTTGGGAGATCTGTGAGCTGTGCCCACTGGGATATGGCAGCTTCCAACCTCACAGCCTGTTTCTGTTGCTGCCAAGCAGCTATGCTAGTCTGTTTCTACAAATGCTGAAGAAAAACCTTCTCTGAAATTGAGAAGATCTGAACGATCGATGTGTGTTCTGGTGATTTCTTTGTAATTAGCCTTTTCTTTCATTTTATATATATATATATATATACATTATATATGTATTATACTATAGGCCTATCTCTTAAAATATTTTACTATTTTTATCTATTTTTACCGTCAAATTATATAAGAATATTGTGATTCCAGTGCTAAAGTCTTTTAACTTGATTTTGTTTGTCAAGCGAGTTACTATATGGTGGGCATTGTAGCTTTTAAATGGCTTGTTATTTGCTAAGTTTTTACCTCCAAAACATTAACTTTAATATCAACCACTTTTTTATTTTCTTTGTTTAGTTTCTTTGTTTTGTCTTTAATTTCTAACCTTGTTCTCAGGGTGAGATTAACCATACACATCTTTGCTTGTGTTTCTATATGGACTGTGTGTGTGTGTGTGTGCATGTGAGTGTGTGTGTTTGCGGCCACTGCCATCCCTTCCTGCTTAATTAGCACCCAGAGGGGAGGAGTTTGTTGTATTGTCATTGCTAATGATCTTGTTGGCATAGCAGCGGAATGCTAAATGGGCCGTGTGTGTACACACTCACCCAGAGAGTGCCCTTCGTTGGCCAAGTCTGCAGCGATAAGCACCACGCAAGCATAATTCTGCATCTCACTTGATGTTCCTGCCTTTCAGATTTACCGGACTCTCGCTTTTATTGATAATGGTGTCTCATGGGTATGCAAGGTTAACTAGCATTGTAGTCGATGATGGTGCTTTATTATTGTGTCTGTAGGAACTTAACCCCCGTGTGGGATTTTGCTGAAAGAGGGGAGGTTACCGAGCACAGAATATCATTTACTGGCTCCAGGGCCCAGAGTGCACGTCGGGCTGCGTCTTCCTGTCCTCCCAGGGCCATAATGCAGCTTAAACAAAGCTATTGTTGGCTTTTGTGCTCTGGAAGCCTGGCGGAAAATGACAATTGACTGATTCGAAACAAGTCGTGTCGTATGGACTTGTTTTGAGGAGAGGTCACTGCTGCAGTGGATTTCTGGAATGGAATAGACATGGATTGCTCATTCAAGTTTGGGTGTTGAGGATGGATAGGAAAGACCTTTCGCATTGGCCTCTGGAAGAGGGACTAACAAAGCCACCTAGAAATCCCTTTTTTAGCTAAACCGTTTCGGTCGGGGCTGAAGCAAGGGTTTTTGAGGAGGGTGGGAAAGACTTTCCACATTGTTTTCAGAATGAGAGACCATCAAAGCCACCCAGAATCCCTCTTGAGCTACAGGTTGGGTTAGGGTGTTCCTCCAGGTTCTTCCCTAGCAATTTTTGCCAGCCATTTTCTTTGATCCTGTCCCCTCCCCACCCTGCTCTCCTGTCATTACCCAGAACCAAAGAGCTGTTTCCTTTGGTTTAATTAGACTGCAAGCTCAATGTTGTTTTCCTCAGAGAGTTGTTGTGGCTGGTCTTGTGAGAAAGCTGGATACTTGGTATGAAAAAAAAAATGGGGTTGTGGGTTTAGAATTTAAGATGGATGTGTGATCAATATAGGGTTGACATAGTAGGAGAGGGGGCGAGAGAAAGAGCACAAATTAAACGACCTGGTCACCCCCTGTCGGCAGCATGGCTGAGACCCCTGTGTATTGGTGATGGAGTAGGGGACACCTTTCTCTTGTAAGTGATTGATTACAGAGCTGGCTTTTCAAGCTCTTCTTCCCACCACTGAGGGCGTGATGTGGACCCTGCGAGGTGACTGGACCTCCCCGACACCCCCGATCACTCCCCGACCAAGTCTAGACTTGGTTGACACAAACATGACCTTGTCATGCTGGGGTGGGTGACAGCCATCATCACATTACTCATTGCCTTTTCTAGAGGGCCGGTGAGAACAAAGTGCCCTCATTTGTGATCAGACCTGTGCTGCAGGACCCTGGGGAGGAATACAGAGTCTGAATTTCTACCGTCGTGATGAACTGATCTGTGCTGATTGCACTGTACTTCCTAAAGGGGACGGGTGTGCTGAATTTATCAAAGGGAGTTTGCTTTTTGATTTATGTCCAACGTTTTTCATATGTTGCTGAACACATGGTTTTAGACTAGTCTTGGTTAGACTTATTTAGATGTACTGCTTCTTTAATTTTATAATTTCCAACAAATTGTTGGAAATTGTATAGATGAACGCATAAATTATTGATAGAAGAACCAAGTATTCTGTTTTGTTTTCTCTAAATACATTACAAATAAATACTAAAATTCTTTTAAATCCTACAATTTTGGCACTGCAGTAATATAATGCACATTATAAGAGTCTATATTGATTATGAGATTAGCTAAAGATTATATTTAACCGTGTTTAGAGTGAGAATTAGATGATGGCAGTGGTAATTTGAGTGTAGAAATATGAAGAAGTATACAGATAATACTAATTCACTAGTTTCTAATATTGCCCGATTTGGTGATATACTGTGTATCACTAATCAGTGTTCTATTTGCTCAGCTGCAGTTCAAAACTGCACTGACTTATTTCTTAGCAGGGATTAAATATTTTGATTGAAAATTGATTTCAGCATCATGTTGAGCTAATTCAATATGTCAAACTGGAATGAGGATTTTCTTATTGTGTCACAAAATCTTGAGGACATGCTCTGCTCCAAAACTATCCGTTAGTTTTGGGAAACAGCCTCATCTTGTTCCAGGCAGATGATACAAAATGCCTTTCAGTGTCCTTTAATTGGTCTGGTGGTGTCTTACATTTTGTGGTAATCGATGGTTGCGGTCAGTGTTGTCCACTGCCTCTCCACCCTCAGTTTGGCCCAAATCTCTGTGTCAGTCAACAGTTCAGCTAAAAAGATGGGATTGACATCCCAGATTAATGGAGATTATATGCTGTGGTCGCTTGCCATGGAATGAATTAATGACCTGTGGGTCTCCTGAGGACAATCAATCAAAGTCTGGCACAGAACTTGTACGACTGGTGCTCAGACTTTGAGTGACAGGTTTAGTGTGTGTGTGTGTATGTGAACATGTACTTGTATATTAAACCTAGTAAAATGTTCATTTCAAAAATGACTAGGCATAGGTAACTAGTTCAAGTAAAAAACCCTGTGTAATTAGGCCAGTTTCAGAATTACCTGACCTTGATCGCTTGCGTTTCTCAAGAGGTGTTCAAATAAGACAATTATTTGCGTGCAAAAACAGATCCCAAAGAAACAAAAGAGGTCTCAGTTTGAGTTGGACTATTTTCAAATGGTGTTGTCATGGTATGACAATAAAAAAAAAAGAGTGTGGGACATAATGCAATTCCTAAAGACATCTGAATGTGAAAAACTTATTGTGCTAATTGCCACAAAAAAAAAAAACTGACAAAACATTTATCCATAGGTTATATGTTTGATTGTTAAACAGCGCTGACCCTAGTAATCTGTTGGTCTGCAGAGAGGGTGGGGATGATGTCTTCCTGCCAGGTCAGACAAGGGAAGTTTGCTTCTCTCTGCAGTTCCTTTTCCAAAAGCAGATGAGGAAATGAAGTACTCGTTTTCTCACTGAGGTCACAGAGGAACATAGACCTATTTTTTGCGGTTTCTGTGTTGACTTCTTTTGGACTCCTTCAGTGTGTCATGCCAGACCCATTTTTCGTTCTTTTCTCGTTCGCTCTCTTTGTAGGGTATTGACATGGCGCTGAAGGCTTTAGATAAGGCGTGTGAAAGCTCTCAGACTGCCTCGCACTCGCTGTCAGCTGGACGTCACTTGTTCGTGACTGCCGGTGGAAAACACTTCACAGCCTTAGCAAGTAGTTCCCGACATCATCCTGTCATGTGATGATAGTTTGGTTAAAGTTTACATTGCTTAATGTAATAATCATATGGTTTGCGCTGAGTAGGGCCTTGTGTGCGAATGCGTCAGAGTGTTGCAGCCGTTTGCATGTGTGCGCCGCTGCCAATTGAAACTGCGGCGTGGGAGCTTTTGAAGCTGATGAGAAGCCCGATGAAAGGTCTCCAGGGTCATTCTTACCCTCTCTCACTTCAGCCCCCTCTAATTTCAGCCCTGCCCCTCTTTAAACTGCCCCATCCACTGACTGTGGGAACTTGCACCTGTGGCTCCCTCCACCACAACCCCACTAGCCACCCACCTACTTCCACACACACTTAGGATGTTTGTAGGATTAATGCTCCAACATGAGTGTATTCGATCACCCGAAGGTTTGCTTGTGATGCGTACCCTCCTAAGTACATCCGAGCCAGGCAGTCTGTGTTAGATGTTCACAGCCCACTATAAATATCCTTGCTATCAGCAAAAGTAGTCCACGATAAGGAAGGAAGAATTGCTTGCAATATGCATCTCCAAGGGAGTTTGTTTGGGTGTGTTTGTGTCGCTGTTGTGTGTTGGGCCACTTCTAGGGGTCGGAGGGTGTGTGTGTGGCCGGAGGAATGTTCTCTGAGTGTCACGAGACTCAGGTTGATGGTGTCTTGCAGTGATGGGTTTTAGATGGAGGTCTTTGTTCATTGGTCACCTCCCCCACTAGCCTTTATCCGCATCTAGCCCTTTGGGCAGCTGTCACATAATCCAGCTAATCAGAGGCCGAGTGTGTGGGAACAGGACCGTCCCCGTGCTACCGTGTCTCTCTCCCGCTCACGCGCACACACCCTCACACTTTGACCTTTCTCCTCGGGTGCGCGCATGCCATGCTCCGCTATGCATGTGTGCGGCCAACCGGATCAATCCAGCGTATTCATTTACTGATGGAGCTTTGGACCAAATCCACATGTACAGATAGACACACACACACGTTTCATGTCCACGCAGATGCTCGCTACCACGAGACCCCACTAATACGGTCTCTCATAGTGACCGCCCCCCGTGTTGGGGGATGGGAGGAGAGGTCAGAAGCCCTGCAGCATGTCGTGGGATGATCCACGTTCATGTCAAATAATCCATCTTTTTAAGACGCATCTGTTGTACGTCTGCATGGATATGTGGCCCACCCACTCCCACTCCAACCCATCCAGACAGACCTGGTGCTGCCGCTAATCCCTGACTGCATCCACCAGCCCACAGCCCCCAACCTCTCCAACCACGCCGTCTGGCTCCGCCCCTCTCACTCCACCTCTGGAGATGAATGGGATATGTGCGTTAATCGAACAGGTCAACTCGTTCTGTGTGTTACGTGACCTTTAAAGGTATGATTTCAGTTGAACCAAAAAGGTATTAAGTCTGTTTTAATTTGTTAGTCTGGTTAAGGTAATATTCTGTTTTTGTTACAGGTAAGTCAGACTAACAGGCCTAGGCATTGTATTTATACCATGTACTCAAATTATTCAGACTACATTTGGCCTACAATTGGAGTGTAATAGTTGGTGTTTTTTAACAACTTTGTTGAGCATACAGCCAGTACTCATATTTATAATGCATTTTGGGAATTTCTAGAGAGCATTTGTGTACTGGAATGACACTGACAGTGACTTGTAAAAGGCTGTTCACTTTAAATACAATAACTAATGAAAACTACGGTAAACTTTCTAACTTTAGGAGAATTGGGAAAATCCACGCTATATAAAAACAGGTAACACTTTAGTATATGGACCGATTATAAAGTGCTAAAAGTGGTGTCATGTACCTGTTTAGTGTCAGGAGTAAGAAGATGGTGTGAATAAACTTGTCTCTTAAGGAAACCCGGTTGTAAAAAACAGCATATGCTGATTAGTTAGGTTCTGAAGCTGGGATGCTGGTTTGAGCTGGTTTAAGCTAGTCCTTTGGTGGTTGGGTTGGTCTTTTGTTGGTTTAAGCTGGTCTTTAACTGGTCATGTGCCAGTCGGACCAGTTTAGGACCATCTTAAACCAGCTTCATCACATCAATTAAATGCTTCTTTTCATTTGAAGATGCCCTGCTTCAGTGGGCTGTTTTTGATTCCATGAAAGTTGATAATTTGATCTGTTCAGGTAGGGATTATGGGCAACATTTCAATAGATACTCTCTCAGATATCAGACGAGCATCAAGAATGTTTCCAGATTTAGTTTGAACATTCAAGGTGTGGCTGAAAAATCTCTCCCTCCCTCCATCTCGTGTGTAACGTAACTCAACTCTTAAAAATGCTGCCCACTGTCATGAGAGAGGACCGTAATGGAACTTTACCATCCCTGTCATTTCATTAGTGCTGTGTGCTTGGACAAACATCACTATTTCTGTTGCTCATACTTGAGGTTAGGGATTTGAATAAACCTCTTACGCTCTGTATTACATTTACATTTAACATTTAGCAGACGCTTTTAATCCAAAGCGCATTAAAACTGCATAAATTGTCTGGCAAAATTTATGCCACCTCAGATTATGTTTGGAGTAGGTGTGCTATTCCTTTCTTGTTTTTTCTCCCCTTACCTGAAAGATGATAAAACAGGGCATTTATATTTGGAAAAATGTCTCTTACCCATATCTAGGAATGAGAATATCTGGAGGGTGGGACATTTGACCCCAT
>JAUMHE010000075.1:8717370-8749074 GCA_032359235.1 Enteromius mattozi
TCAGGAGACTTGTCAGTCAATAAATAAGAAAACAAAGTAACTGCCGTTACTTTTTTGAAAAAGTAACTCAGTTATATCTCTCTAAAATTAAAAAGTTACTAGTTACTTGAAAAAAGTAGTATTATTACATAGCTCGCGTTACTTGTAATGCGTTACCCCAACACTGGTGAAGACACTTAAGGATGAGATGAAAGCGTTAAAGCTGCCCCACTGACATGCTGTAATCTTAGCGAAGGAGAATTTGTTGGGGCGTGTCAGGATTTTATTGGCATGCATGGAGTTATTTAAGGATTTTGTTGTGGGCATTAAGTGTAAAAGTTGTCAGTTTTCATGTAGGTACTCATATAGAGGGTTGAAGGTATGCATTGAGTTTGATACTTCTAACCCCACTAAGCAGGGGCTCATCATTTTTGACAGAATTATTGAGATATGTTGCTTACCCAAGAATCTTTACCTGAGCTTCCAAAAGCATTCCAGAGCTGGGAACCACACACAGATGTGAGGTTTAAGGCTCAAACGAGCACAATCTTGTGTGTTCCACACCTGCTTCGATAGTGCACACAAGTCCACCAAGATTTCCCAATAAACCTGAGCATCTGAAGACCTCTATGGATTTTAGCTGGGTGAAATATCCCGAGGATATTGAATATTGAGTCATACACATAAACTACAGATATGAGTTATTGCCACATAGTCAACAAGCATGATAATGTTCGATTGTTTGGATTACTGTGGTTTGTAAAACAGATCTGTTGATCAGAGTTATAAGCAAAGAAAACTGGAAACATTTTTAGTTCCTTCAGGCCCAAATGTGTTAAAAGCATATTTTCTCATACTCGAGTGAAAATCTCAACTGAATATGAGACCTTTTGCTGTAATCCCCTAACTCTGGTTCTTGGGGGGGCTTCCATCATGTAAGGATCTTGGTGGAACAGCATTGGCACCATTAATCTACAGCTGTATCCTGTTTTCTCCCGCCGCCTTTGTCTGGCTTGAGGAATTGTCGGTAGGAAAGGGTCAGGCGGAGGAATTCGACGTATGCAAAAGAAAGGTGAACGCTGGTAAAATGGGAGAGACAGAGTCTGACTTTGATCTGCGGATGTGATCTGTAGAATCACTGTATATCGCAGCGTCTGTAAAACTCCAAATGCAAACACTCTCTCTGCTTGAAGTCATTACGTCCTGTTTTTCGCTTTCATCTTTGCATGCACTTCAGCTCCAAACAGTGGACCAGAGGATGCTTCTTTGACTCACTGCAGTGAGTCAAGCATCTTGTATGCCTCTTCTCCATGGAGTTTGCTCATTAGGAGTATGTTGAGTATGACTTTAGAGACAGGCAATGCATTTGTCTGATTTTCTTTGTTGACCACCGGACTGTCTAAATTAGTTTGTTTTTGGTAGCACATTATTTTGATGGTCCCTTTTGACCATTCTGTTGACAATAAGTAACTTTGCACCTACTCTGCCCTCCAAAAGTTTGGAAACATCCTAGAAAAGTGGGGTTTTGGACAATATTGGCATGAATCCTTTTTAATTTGTCATCATTTTGCACTGATAAGGGACAACACAAACTACAAGAACATATTTTATTGCATAAACAGTTTATACATAGAAAATATTTACATTTTCGATTAATCAAAATATCCACCATTAGCAGCTATTATGGCTCTGCATAATCTGGGCATCCGAGCTGTCAGTTTATTGAAACATTGACTTGATCTATTACCCCAAGCTTCCTGAAGGATTGCCCAAAGATGATTCACACTGGTTGGACACTTCTTACGGACATCACGGTCAAGTTCCTCCCAAAGTAGCTCAGCTTTGACATGTATATATTGACATTATTATGTAATAAAAATGAAAAATTATTATTTCTGGTCTTCAATTATAATGTCAAGTTACTTTTAATGTACAGTATTTGCACCAAAAATAGTAAGGATTTATGCTGATATCATTCAAAACCAAACTTTGCCAGTGGTGTTTCCAAACTTTTGTAGGGCAGTGTGCAACTCTCATTAGAGTATTACTAAACTGTCTGATTAATATCTTATTGTGAAGGTCTTCCAACAGACATTCTACTGACTATACTGTAAGTAGCTTTGCAAGTATGTACTGTGCATGTCAAAATATTCTAACCTAATACTCTACTAACACTCTAATGAGAGTTAGTTGACAAGTAGGTGCAACTTTACTTATTCATCAGAATGTGTTAAAGGGACCATCAAAATAAAGAAGAACCTGGGACCTTTTTTATGAAACAAGTTTATTAAATAAACCAGGCTTATTTCAGTTAGTCTGACTTATTTTGAACCAAATCAACTGACAGTAAGTCAGACTAACTTAAATAAACCTGGCTTATTTGATAAACTTGTTTTTATGAAACAGGCCCCTGTTCGTTTGTATTTGCCTTTGTTTGGTGTTTTTGATATTTGTTGGGTTTTTATGATTTCTTTTTTGATTATGTGATCTTGGAAACTTGCTAACATCATTTTCCTTTTAATGCCATTCAGTTATAAGTATAAATTTCAATCTTTAGATGCACATTATTGCTTAAAAGCTAATCTGTGCCTAGATTCCTACCACCCTAAATGTTATTGTAATTGTTTACAGCAGCATTTTTAGCAAAGGGTCTGAGATGAAATAAGATGTAGGACGAAAATTGAGAGATCAATATAAATATCACTAGAGCATATTTTTTACGTGCCCAATTTGCAGATTTAGCTTTAGAGTTTAAAAATGACTCTAGAAGTTTTCACCAGACCATCTGTAAAGCTTTAGTGACCATTGATTAGAAATGCTTGAAATTGACGAGCTCTCTTTGATGATCTGGAGCGCTCTCAATGACTTGGCAGAGCTCTGTTTGAGACAGTGGCTTCATTTATCACACGAGCCCATAGTACAGAGGCGTGCCAGACATTAATGATCTTGTCATAGAGAGAGAACGCTGCCAAGGTCTGTCTGATGTGACTATCTGCAGTCTGTACTCACGCAAGGCTTGGCAACAAAAGCGCCAGTACATCCTCCTCTCTCCAATGCCGTTTGATACTACTTGTTTAGTATGCAGTGTGAACGCTCAGAGAGCTGCCGCACCTCTTTTCTTAAACCGGACACGTCCCCATGCCTCCTTGTCTGTCTGTCAGAAACCCAAGGGCAAATCTGTCTCTCACTCTTTCGCTGGGGCGAATAAAGTTTGGCCAGCCCAATTCGTCTCGTCATCTTGGGATTCTCATTTGAACTGACAGAATTAGCTGGCATGCATTTTTTATGGATGCTTTAAATAATTCTGTTACATCTGTCAGAATGGTTCATATGTGTACGTGTGCGTGGTAGGGCCATGCAGGCCGCAGGAAAAGTCCTGTAGCATTGTGTTTACTCTGCAGGAAGGGCTCTGGACTGCCCAGTGTTTAGACACTGGGCAGAACGGGCCGGCAAAAGCTCGCTCCATTGTTCTTTATCTGGAAGCGCCAGGGCTATTTCTGTTTTTGTTGCTTAATTCGGTCGACATTGTCAGGGGACGGAGAGGAAAGTATGTGTATGTGCGGCCCGCGTGTGTGTGTTTGCAAGAGGAGAAAGACGTGGACGCACTCTGCACGTCGGGACAGAGGAAATCGCAGGCCCCCCGTTTCCACCGTGATTGTTCGCCGTCTCCGATCCCACTGTGATAAAGATTGCTTTCTTTGCAGAGAGGCTGGGAAAGCTTGGGAAAATGGAGCTCTTAATGTGAACGCTAACCGCACTCACTGTCATGTCGAGGGTCCGTGTTCTGGTGGACCGTGTGCTTGATGATTAGGACTAGGGTGGGATCCAGGTCCTTCAAGGACAGATAGGGCTAAAAGCGGTCGGCTATGGAGACCAGTGGCTTCCTCTGCCTGCTGCTCTTGCCCAGATCTCCCTGGTAACAGCAGTCAAACTCGCACCCCTCCCTCTGGCCAGACATCAACGTTTTTATTTGAAGGACTAGATTTCGACTAGAACTCACTAGAAATGCAAACTGTGCTTGATGTGTTAAGAGTGATTTTAGGGTATGTCAGTGCTGTTGCTAGGCTGTACTTGATGGTTACTGATCCATCCCTAAGTTTATAGCCCTTTTATTGTCTGCTGACTGAAAATCATAAGTTTGATCACTTTGAAAAGCGATACCACACCTCCCCTCCTGATTTGAGGTATCATCAAGTCCATGACAACTTCACCGGTTAACTATGAGCTGTAATAATTACTTGATTTCGGATGGTTTACCAAGAGCTGATTGAAAACCCTTTGTTTTGTCAGGGGTGTCATTCATGTGTGAGTGCCTTTGTTGTGCAGTGATTTGTCTGAATGGATTTTTTTAGGCAGAAAGTTGGCAGGGACGGGATAGTCTGAGTCAGTTGCGAGTTTATAGCTTTAAATCAGGGTTTGTCCTGTCTCTTGTCTTACAGCTGATCTACGCACCCATTTGTTATCACATTGTACTGGTTGTGTGACTGTGTTTTAGCTCCATCTTAGACATGTGAATTATTATTTCTTACTTTTTGTATAATTTTATTTTTATAATTTTATGTTATTTTATGTAATTTTTATTTTGTTAACTTTAAAGTTTTTTTAGCACCAAATAGCAGACTAAAATGACACTCTAAATTAGGGATGTTCATTTTGGTTATTTCTCGTAACAGACAACCAACACTCGTTCACCAATTATTAACCGTTAACCGACAACATTATTTTAAATTAGAATTGAATTCAAGTAGAAAGAACAAGCGCCTGTGACCCGTTAAAAATAGTAATATTTGTTTTCTCCGAATTTATTGTACATGCGCAAAAACCAGCAACAACAGAAGACGAAGATTCACATGATCATATCTATTTCATATCATACACCTGCAGCACTTTTGCGACCAGAGAAAAAACATTATAAAGGATAAATAGGCCTATACGAGAAATATATAGCTATTTTACCTAAATAATAAATCAAGAAAACGAAAGAAAGTTAGTTCTGTTTGAACGTGCAATGGGAATTAAGCCTGTATTCCTTACCAGTAACCATAGCAACAGTGACCCAATTAATATCAAAGATGACAATGTCCATAAAACTAAAAGTCTTATCACTTTCTGACATGACAGGAGTCCAATCAAGGCGCGAGTTCTTTCATCAAATCTTCATTAACCGACAGCAGCTTATAAATCTGGGTGGAGAGTGGAGCATTTGAATCGCGCTCAGAACACAAAACTGATGGTAGCGGCTCCGGTGGAAAACTGACGAGATCTAATAAAACTTTCAGATGATACGCAGCTAATTTCTCCATCACTATAAGTTACCCAAAACACACATAAAAACACGTAACACACGATAGATGCTCGTTTGTGCAGCAGAGCTGCTCTCTTTTAGCAGTGTATGACGTGACAGACACTAGTTGTCCAGTCCTGTTCCATTCACACAGCGCGTGTGTTCCGAGAATTTACAGGTGAGTTCCGTTACAGAACGCGGTTGTCACTCCCTGTGTCCAGGACTGACAACTGTATTCTGCTGCTGCGTGAATGTGGCCAATAATTCTTTTTTTAAAACACATTTGTATATAGGCTATGAGTGGCGTATTTTAACAATGCAGCAAACCTTTTAAAATAGTTAGGTAAAATACTGAAATAAATAAATAAAACGAATTTTTAAACCATTTAACTGATTGACTGTATTAATCGGTCAAAATTCATATAGGTCGGTTAACGGTTAAACGGTTAAAATGAACATCCCTACTCTAAATCAATCACAGCTAAAATATCAAATATTTTTCATTCAGACAAAGTACATCATTTATGGATCTATCTCTCTTTTTTCAGCTGGCGAGGAAAATTTGATCGAGCGACACATTCACGCCAGCATGGTGAATCCCGGAGACCACTGGCAGTCCATCCGGCACCCTGGCATCACGGCCCACATTGAGTACCGCATCCGGGTCAGATGTGATGAGAACTACTATGGGAGTAAGTGCAACAAACAGTGCCGACCAAGAGATGACTACTTCGGCCATTTCCGCTGTGATCCATCAGGAAATATTGTATGTCTAGACGGCTGGATGGGAGAGAAGTGCCAGACAGGTAAGTAATTCTGACCATCTTTTTTAACGTTACAGTTGATTTTAGGCACCATAGCATTATACAGTATGAAAAAGTGAGATAATTATTTTTTTAATTAATTTAATGGTTATGATTTATCTGGCATCCTCAGTATCTAGCCAAGTGTTATTAGCCACGTTGCCCTTCGTGAAGGATGAGCTAGGGCTGGCTTATGTCTTGAAGTGTATAAAAAGAAACCCTGTTAAATCTTGCCCTTTACCACCCTGTAAAGAGACCTGCTGCTATCAGTGTTTTCACAGGCCTGTGATCTTTGCTCCTTTGCCTGAAGGTGAGATTGTGTTGTAAACGACACCTCTGCAGTCCTGGAGTCACACTTTCCATTAGCTCAATTAATCTGAGTGATGCTGGGGTTTTTGATGTCTTTAACCAACCACTGCAGGCAACCTAAACACCTCTGTTTAATGCCGTGAGTGTGTATGTGTGTATATACCCCACTAAAGAAAGGCAGTAAATCACCAGCCACCATCCTAATGAGCAAGGGTACGAGTAGGTGGGCGTAACAGGGGCGGAAAGGGGCAAGCGTATATGTGTGTACAGGCCATAAAGTTGTCTTCTGTCACAGGGAGGATGATGAATTTATCTTCCCGCTCTTGTAAGGCAACACAAACAAGACTGACCTCTCCTCCCTCCCTCTCCTCTCTCAGCAATCTGCAAGCTGGGCTGTAATCTGATTCACGGAGGCTGTACGGTGCCTGGAGAATGCAAGTAAGTGTTTGAGCATCATTTCATGCTCTGTTGGCCGGGCTAATCTGGCTCCTTAATTTCAGCAAAGCCATATGTGCTCATGCTGATAAGGTCTTTTCATTTGTTTACCTTTCCATTAATTAATTAGTGCACTGAAGCCATTGTTTGTGCAAGCTGTTTTTGTTTGATATGCTTTTTTGATCACGCTATGCTTTCTTTGGAGTGCTTAAAAGTTGTGATCGATTATCATTTGATTGGATGAAATGCATTAAGGCATCACAATTACTGTTGCTTGTACTTTAAGGGTTAGTTCACATAAAAAAGGATATTTTGTCATCAATTGCTCACCCTCAGGTCTGCTTAAACTGTAAAACTTTTAAAAATATTCAAACCAGTGTGTTGTTCTCGAGTGTCGCACAACTGCGGTTGAGCACATCGTATGTGTGTTGAATGATGTTCATATGTCAATAAAATTCTAAATTAAATCTAATTAAGAAATTTGCATTAACCTGGATTTTTTAGCAACCACATAGCAGTGCTGTTAAAATCTTTCTGAAGACTTTAACCTCTCGTGACACTCTAGACACTCAACTGTTAAAATCTAGTTTGAATTGGACTTTTGGAAAGTTGCCCAAAGCAGTGCCCAACATACCTTTTGGACATTGTCATCATATGATAATTATGTCAAATGGTGGTATTTTGTTCTTACTGTCACGGAAATTCTGATGCTTCCTGTGTTGGAGCACAGCGTGAAATTCACCTCATCGTCCCACATCGCATTCTCCTCTCAGTCTTTTCCTGTAGCTTAGCTCTGCCTTCTTCCTTTGCCACAGGAAAAGCTTTTAGTGTTTGGCATGAGGAAAGCTTTTTGGTCATGCCACCTACAGCCTCACTGTGTCTAAGAGCAGGGAGTGAGTAGATCCAGAGGTGTCTTAACCAGGAAGTCACTCTAGATGATGATGACATACTGGAATCTTATAACAATAAATCAATCAGACACTTAAGGACCCTTCACTCTTCAGTTTTCCAGTCCTTACTACTACTGAGCACAGATACATACCTGCCCTCATTCTACTGCCCTCCTTTACCTTCTCTGAGACCTGAGCGGTTTCAAAAGGACATGAGTATTTTCTGCCTGAGGCATCGAAAAGGCCAAGAGTAGCGTCTCAGGAGACGCTGGGGCCAAAAACATGCTTGAGGACATCATGTACCCAAGTTTTTCGATGGCCTGGAAGAAAGAGTTTCTGGAACCGGGGCTAGGAAGCAGAGGCCAATATGTTATTTCAGAGTTTGAGTATTTGGGAAGTTCTGAGTATTTGGGAAGCCTCGCTCCCCTGCAGGATGTGGTGACTCGCTTCCCTGCCGTCATTGGCTTGATAGTCCTTGGAAGGAAGGAGGTGGAGACTAGAGGACTGAGGTTGCCACAGACAATTAACCAGTAGATCTATAAGTGGGCTGCAAAAAGCGTTGTGACGTTTTTGCCAAAGGTGTATCATATCAGTCTTGTTTTATTTTTTTGGTTTTGGTAATATTATTTTTTTCATATATCCTAAGAACCAGTTGATTAAAGGTAAATGTAAAGTTCTAGCTTAATTCCTAATTTACCACAAAAATGAAAATGGTCATAATTTACTAATTTTCCAAATTCAAAATTTTTTGTCCGTTAAAGCCTACTATGTTTGGATCAGCGTTTTTAGGTTAACCCTTTAAGTGCATTAATACTTTGTGGAGCCCATGCTGGGAATCAAATGTGAAAACAAAATGAAACATAAATGCACTTGTGTTTTTATGGTAATAATGGACATGTCCTGACCCATAAACTAAATGCAATGCAACTTTCTCTTTCTCTGAGTTAGTGAGCAAGCTTACGTTTGGCAGTGCTCGGCAGAGCTGAACGCCCCCGTGCTCAGGCAGGGTTCAGACTCTCCCCACACACTCTACTGCCTACATGCTCTTTCGTACAATACTAGTAAGGTTGTTACTGGGCAGCGTGAGGCTGTGTGTGCTCTGGTGTAAGTAATCCAGCCTCTGGCCTGCCCCATGGGCACAGATCTGGGGGGCTATTTCAGAGACCTCATTGGCGATGTTAAAAGTGGATTTGGATCAAGGCCTCCATGCAGAGAATGTGCCAGGTGTGTATGCAGTGGCCAAATCCACTTCGCCCACGTCCTCGAAGAGCACATTTGCCTTATCTAGTTAGTAAACACTATCACTTTTCACCTTAAATGCTTTTGAAGTTTTTGTGACCTGGGGATTGTGGTGCAAATTTTTTATTTTTTTATTGATGTATTGATATAAACATGTATATGTATAAACAACAAATATTTTTTAAAATATATTCATGCATTTGTGTGTGTTTATTTATATATGCATTATGTAAACAAACTTTTTACTTACTCGCGATTAATTGTTTTTTACAGCACTAATTATACTTTAATTTGGTAACGTAGTGCATTAACTATATACAATAGATTTATAGAATGGTTGTGGAAATTGTTAGTTAATGATACCTATTGCATTAACTTAACTGTGTTACCCTTTGTTTTAGGTATCATGAAAATATGAACTATATAAATATGTTATTACTAGAAGTACCATGTTAATCTCATGGTAAATTAAAAAGATAATCATTCAGTGCTGTAGTATTACCATGGTACCACCACAGTGTTTATTTGCAAGGCTAGTAAGTGTTAGGTCTGCGCCGTTTCTCTCTCTTCAAGACACTGAGGACGAGATATGCAGACAGCGTCTCTCCACTCGGCAGCTGGAGTTAGGCCATACCTCTTCTGCAGGAGAGCTGTCTTAAAATAGCCTGCTCAGAAATGACAAGACAGCTGGGTGAGGGGTGTGGTGGTGGATGGAGAGAGCGCACCACTGGCCTTGGAATAGCAGAGTGCTGCTATAAACCAATGATTAGTTAACCCCTCTCCCGCATTTCCCTCTGCACCCCCAGGCTGTGACCAAACTGCCCGAGGGAGGAGTGCGTGTGTGCGCGGTCGTGAAAGTGTTCTTAACCTTTGTCACCCGGAATGTTGCCTTGTCTAAGATTAGGTGTCAGCACAGCGATATGTGCAGCTGTATGTTTGTTCCTGTCTGTCATTAAGATGTCATGGTGGTTCAGTCCTTTAAGTGTTAACACGCTTATGTGGTTTTCAGGTGCAACTACGGCTGGCAGGGCCAGTTCTGTGACGAGTGTCTGCCGTACCCTGGCTGCTTGCATGGGACCTGTGTCATCCCCTGGCAGTGTACTTGCGAGAAGAACTGGGGCGGCCTCCTCTGCGATAAAGGTAAGGGTCCTAAACTTGCTGATACCGAAGGTTTGACCTAGTTAGTTTTTGAAAAATTGAGGGTAACCTGGAATTGACCCATAAAATGGTCATCAGTAGATCAGAATGAATATGTTAAGCCTGTGAACATCCAGCCGCGGAGGTGCCAGGGCAGCAAATTCATATCGTGGTGTTAAATAGAATTACAGCATCTTACACTGAGCTGGTTTGTTGGCTGCAATGTTAGCACAGGCTGTGCATCATGTGACAACGCACGCACAAACACACACTCTGGATATTGTGGTTGTGATTGGAGTGGCGCTCGGATATCTGATCTGTTGGTCAGCATGCATCCTGGAAGGTGGTTAGGAATGAGAAGCAGCTGAGAGGTGCCTACAGTTCTCTTTATTTATTTACCAGCTTTTATGTGCACGGCCTCGCCTTACAAGGCCTGCTGGGAGCCCAGCAATAGTTTCTGTTTTCATTTAAAGAGCAAATGTTTGCAGGCAAATCTGAATATAGTGTTAGTATTGCTTTCCCCATGGCCTTAAGAAGTACCTCAGATCATGTTTTTATTTGTCTCTACAGACCTGAATTACTGTGGCACGCACCATCCTTGTGTCAATGGCGGGACCTGCATGAACTCTGAACCGGATGAATATTACTGTGCCTGTCCTGAAGGGTACTCGGGCAAGAACTGTAAAATCGGTAAGACATGAATGGAGGACTCTGTAAATAAAAGCGCATGAAACAATGAATTATGCGATGTACAGATGGATGGATGAATAGAAAAATGTGTGTATGGATAAATGAACAGAAAAACTGTAGGTATGTGGATGAATGAATAAAAAAAATAGTAATGGGTGGATGTACAGTATATAGAAGAAATAATGAATGGATCATTAAAAAACGATGGATATATAGATGAATGGATAAATAGAAAAAATGATGAATGAATAGGCAAAATGATGGATAGATGTTGGGTAAATGGGTGGCGTTGGAGTGGATGGATGGATTAATATATGAAATTATATAAATAAATAGATTGATAATTGGGAAAGATGAATACTGATGATAAATGTGTAGATGGATTGATGTTGGAATGGATGGATGGGTTTATTGATAAATGGATAGAATTGTATGGATAAATTGATGCATAGATGGAAAATTTATAGATGGACTGATAAAATAGCTAAATGAATGCATGGATAAATGAGTAGATGGATGTATAAATAGATTGATGAACTGATTGATTTATAAATGAATAAACTGGTTGACAAATTGAAAGGATGGATAAATAGAAAAGCAATGGATATTTGGAGGAATGAGAAGAAAAAAGTGAAAGAGTGAATGGAAAATGGGAAAAATGATGGATGGATGTTGGGTTGAATGGGTGGTGTTAGGATGGATCTATTGATAAATGGAACTGATAAATGGATGGATGAATTGATGTTGGATGGATGGATGGATGATGGAAAAATGATAAATGGATGAAGTAATAGCTTAGATAAATGGGTAGGTTGGTAAATGGATTGATTTATAAACTGATAAACAGATAGATTGATAAATAGATAATTAGATGGAAAAATTGTGTGGATGGTTAAAACAACAAATCATAAAGTCAGGGGATTTTATCTGTGTCTTTTCTGTCCGTATTTATGATGCACCATTGTGTTTTGCAGCTGAACATGCATGTGTTTCCAACCCCTGTGCGAACGGAGGCACATGTCACGAAGTCTCGAGCGGGTTTGAGTGCCAGTGTCCACCAGGCTGGGAGGGCCCCACTTGTGCTAAAGGTGAGTAAACCTTTCGTGCACCTTCCCGTCTGTCTTTTTTCCGGGCTCAGTCAGTTCTGTCTGGAGACCTAGTTACAGACCTAGACTAGAACACAGACACCCGTCCCCTCCCCAACATGTGTCCAGATGCTGTTGCCAGTGTGCCGCTTGGCTGCTTGTCATGCTGGGATGTGTCAGGTATATGGCAGGGAAAGCCGGTCTTGGATCTTGGCAGCACAGCGGGGTCCCATCGCATGGCGAGCGTAGCTTGATCTCTTACGGGTCCCGGATTAGAGTCTGGTGATACCCATCACTGAGACAGGGGGGGGATTTGCATAATCTGTCTTCACTTTGAACCAGCATTTGGCTTCACAAATTGAGTACGCAGTGTGTCATGGGCCGCCCTTCCTTCTTCACCCCTCCCGTTCCACAAAACATCCCACTTTAGCGCCACAGAGCTCGTATTTGATCGGTTGCAAATGTGTTTCTCACCTCCAGGATGCCCAGTGTTTTAATTTTTGGTATTTCTCACACTCTTCATCGCTCCCTCCACATCCTACCTCCTTGGTCTTATCCACCACACATATGGGGCTGTGTTTCCATTGTCATAGCAACAGCAGGGTCCCCTTCTGGAATTTGGACATTCGCCCCCCCACCACCATTTTACCCATAAAGCTTTTTCCCCCCACCTCTTCCCTTCTTCACTTGCCTGTCTGACCCTTTTACACACCCCGCTCCACCCCATTCACGACAATATATGTATAAGACTAAAGCCAGAAGAAAGGAGGGAGGAATTTCTCTTGTTTTTGTTTCCTCCTATTTTCTTCCAAATTTCAAATGGCTGCTGCTCAGTTCTTTGTGCCTTTGTGCCCGTATTAAAACTGTAACGATTTGTGCTCTAATAGCAGCTAATCTGGCGACCTGGATTATATCGAACTCTAATCGTGTTACTGTCTTGCATAAAGTAAAGCCTTTGCTCTTTCTGATGAACACAGACACTCTCCCCTGCCCTCTCTCCATAGCCACCATTATATATTGAGTGTTGTCGAATGATTAATCAAATACAAAATAAGTATTGTATACATAATACATAGTATACATATAATACATAGTATAAATATACATATAGTATTATGTATATTTATTATGTATATATAAATACACACATACAGCAAATATTTAGAAAATATTTACATGTATTTACATTTTATAAACAAAACCTTTTATAATAATATAAATAATCTAATATAATTTAGCACTAATTATATTATATTATATTATATGCATCTTTTTTTGAGTTATGCAAAGGAAAGGACAAACAGCTTCACATTATTAGATGTAATAAGTTATAAAAAAAAAAAAATAAAGTGAAAATATGACTGAATATGTGTGAAGCCATTATGAAACATCCCTATACTTGCAATAGTGTGACTGTACATCATTTAAATTGTTTGTTATTGCCCCAGTTTGGGACCTACCTTGCTGACACAGGAAGCAGTTTATCATCTAAATTGTTTACGTTCATTGTTTTCGGAGTGCATGCTATAGTTGTCTCCTTTATGATGGATTTTCTTTTAAATTCTGTGAATATAACTATTAAACTATTAAATATTAAACAATAACGCAAACACGTTGACACATTTCCATTCAATTGTATACATCATAATGGCTTGCCCTACTTTGTATCATTTTTAATCAATGTAACTGATTCTTTCTCCAGTATGTGTGTCTGCAGTGAGTGTATGTGGTGTGTATGTGTGTGTGTGGTGGGCGGTGAGTAGCCTGCACACACATGCTGGGTGTAAAATTGGCCAGTTTGAATGTTTATATGCATGAAACTGAAAACATCCCATAATATGTAACTCCTATAATAGCTTTTTTTATGCAAACTGTGTCTCAGCATGTTATTTTAAAGCACAATTTCAGATGTGTTTTTCATATCTGCAGAACAAAACATGATTTTGTGTTGATGTTGCAGACATGGATGAATGTGCCTCCAGCCCGTGTGCACAAGGCGGAACATGTATCGACCTGGAAAATGGCTTTGAGTGTGTCTGTCCTCCTCAGTGGGCTGGGAAGACCTGTCAAATCGGTAAGATTGAGATCCTCCTGTATTGCAGTCGTGTTTTGAACTGTAGCATTTGAGTTTTTTAATATACACACTGTTCATTGGACCATCCACTCATACCATATTATTAATTTTTGCATTGCCAACAAAACATGAACCATTATGCATCCAAATGGTTGATATGGTGTGTTAGATATAAATTGCATGCACTTGGCCTGCATGTGTTTTACTGTAGGCAAAGCGGGAGTTAAAACAAGTGATTTGATCCTTGTTGACAAGACAGCCATATATGCATATGTAACAAGGAGGACCAGCCTTAGACCTGGATCTAAGACTAGATCAGATGGCACTGCAGGAGCCACAGGAGTTTCCATCATCCTTTTGCTCACAATAGTGTGCAGCCCTCGTCAGGGGAAGTGATGAATGTGAAAGGAAGTGGATTGTGACCTGTAAACAAGTGTGGGGTGGGAACAGGAGTCGGGCTGCTCATCTTACGCTTCGAACCTTAGCCTCCAGCTTGGGTTTCACTCACAAGAGCCAGGCCTGAGCATGATGGGGAGTCGTGTTTCCTGGAGGACAGGTGTGCAGGGGAGCGGAGCGCACCTCACTAGGGGCCCCTGATGAATATTTAAACACCTAATAAGCACTAGTTTTTTTTTTTGTTTTGTTTTGTTTTGGGGGTTTTTTTCATGGCGAAGTCAAAAAGTCATAGACCCCTGAACTGGCTGGTCACCTGCTGTAGGCTAATAGATTAGAGATGAACAGAAGGAGGGGTGATTACGAGTGGACCCTTTGTTTATGATGCAAAAATATATTTTCCTTTTTGTCTTGTTTTTAGTAAATGTTTAAACTTACTTAAAACAAGATATATTTAATAAGATAATTTTAGAAAATATTTATTTAGTATATTTTCTATATAAAACCTACATATTTATATTTATACACACTACTTGGTTGAAAGTATCATTAAAGGCATTTACAAAAGCTCTTAGTTTCTCAAATAAATACATTTTCAACATAGATAATAAGACGTGTTTCTTGAACAAATTAGAACGATTTCTGAAGGATCATCTGACAATGCTGAAAATTCAGGTTTTTTTACATTTTAAAATATATTCAAACTGAAAAGAGTTATTTTAAAATTTAATAGCATTGCTTTTTTCCATTTTTGGTCAAATAAATGTAGCTTTGTTCAGACTTGGATAAAAAATCTCAAACTTGCTAGTGTGTATATTATATTATATTATATTATATTATTATAATACAGTTGGGTATTTAAGATACTTCTTTTAAATACAAGTCTTAATATATTAAGGAAAATTATCTTGTTTTAAGGATGTTTAGATTTTTTCTCACAGAACAAGAAAAATATACTGATAAAGGTTGAGGTTTTTTATTTATTTATTTATTTATTTTCTTTTTTTGCTGTGTAATGGTCATTGATCAGGAAGTCAAGCAGACTGGCATCCTTGTGACCGTTAGAGTTTCAAGCCAGCAGACTGCTCAATGGGCTTAATGGTGGTGGGGTTACACAACGAGATCTCAGATTTCTCTGCCCCTCTCCTGCTACTCTACACTTCCAATCTCCTTCTCCTCAATCTCCCAACCTACCATTTGTCTACCAAATCTCCCAACTCTTTCTTTCCCTCACTTTCACAGATGCAAATGAATGTATGGGGAAGCCTTGTGTAAATGCTCACTCTTGCAAAAACATGATTGGTGGATATCACTGTGACTGCTTTCAAGGATGGTCCGGACAAAACTGTGACATCAGTCAGTATCTCCTAATGCTCCTCTCCTCTCCTTTCCTCCGTCTTTAACAGCATACTCTATAGTGGCGCTCAGGGTTTCCTCTTTGGACACTTGATATCCCGCGGGGCTCTGCACACTGTATATTTTGTCTTGGGCTTCACCTGCTGTTGCATGCTGGTTATTGGTTTTACCTCACGTTTGTGTTGATTGTACTAACATTTCCATCTTCAGCGCACTCACCAAGCTCATTTAATTCAAGCTAATTGCTTGTCTTTAGCCGTCCCTAACTGCTGTCCTGATTTCATCCACTTAGCCATTGATTAATTGCTTCATTTACTTTGACTGCAGATCTCAATGGCTGCCATGGACAGTGCCAAAATGGAGCAACATGCAAGGTATAGCCTGGACAATTCTTGGTTTACCATAGCATATCAAATAATTGTTATTTATGTTAGGTGTCATTTTACTTGTGTTCATGCAGGAGCTGGTTCATGGAGGTTACCACTGTCAGTGTCCTCCAGGTTTTGTGGGCTTGCACTGTGAAGTCTCAAGGAACAAATGTGCCAGTGGTCCTTGTCAAAACGGCGGCCGCTGCCATGTCATTCTGGACAGCTTTGTTTGTGAATGCCCTCCAAACTATGCAGGGATGCTCTGTGAGGTGAGAATCTTCACTGTTTATACTGTTAAAAACTAGCTATAGCTGCTAAATATGCTTTTTTACAGTAAACTTTTTGTCAGTATTGTTCAGTATAATATCATGTTTTGTTTTATAGTGCCTAGATTTTTCCATTTTTGTGTTCTGTGCCCAGATTGTTTTTTTGCTTTTTATTTTTTGCCCAGATGTTTTTTGTTTTCTTATTGGTTTTATTTTGTGCCCAGATGTTTTAAAGTTTTTTTGTGTTCTATGCCTAGATGTTTTCATTTTTGTTGTTTTATGTCCAGATGTTTTTTTTGTTTTGTTTTCAAGTTTTTTGTTTTGTTATGCCCAGATGTTTTTTTGTTTGTTTTGTTCTTGAGTTTGTTTTGTGCCCAAATGTTTTCATTTTTGTTGTTTTATGCCCAGATGCTTTTATTTTTCTGTTTTATTTTATGCCCAGATGTTTGTTTGTTTTTTTTTGCTTTGTTGCTTTATGCCTTGATGGTTTTGTTTTGTTTTTGAGCTTTGTGTTTTGTTCTTGATTTTGTTTCGTGCCCAGATGTTTTCATTTCTGTTTTGTTTTACAGCCAGATATTTTTATTTTTCTGTTTTATTTTATGCCCAGATGTCTTTTGTTTTGCTGTTTTTCGTGCCCAGATGTTTTTTTTTAATTTATTTATTTATTTACTTTTATTTATTTTGCTTTGTTGTGTTTTATGCTCAGAAGGAAATCACTGTGATTTGGGTTTAGTCAGAATAGGTTTCTAAACATTTAATGGAAACTGTGGGGCTTCATTAATCAAAGACGTTTAGTACTACAGATGGTCACTTCTCCATTCATGCTTTGCTCACAGTCTCGTTCGACACAGCTAAATTGGTCGGCACCCCTGCTGTTGCATGTATACATGTTTAAACCTTGGTGTAAGGCAGATCAAGCCTGCTATTCTGCCACAGGTGGGCCAGGGTAATCAGAGTAGGGTTTGGGTGGAGGGCTGGAGTATTTATTCTTCATGTGGCCATTATTACTGGTCTGGAACCAGTTTAAGTCTAGTGGCAGGCTAAAGATGGACTACCATAGAGGTGCTGGAAGCTGGTCCTGAGCCAGTCTCAGCTTACTGTGCACACTAAAAATAAGTTGTAGTGAATGAAGCAACTCCTCTCTTGCCCTTCTGGCTGCCTGCCCACAATCAGCCCGGGAAAGAGAAGGCCTTGATTTTCATGTTATATTCATGCCTGGCATGCCTCACATTAGACCACACTGTCTGCAATCTCTTGGAGAAGTGAGACTATACTAGGGAAGCCTTTGATCTGGTAGAGCTGTTTTCAGTGCAGGTGCACATGAGGCTACATGTAAAGCTTTGGTCCAGTATTGACATCTAATATGTTGTGATAATGGATCAGATCTGTTTAATTGAACTAACTCAATGAATCTATGATGTACTATTTATAGATGCAGTAAAATTCTCAAACAACTACAGTACATAAAATCTTCTAGGATCTGTTTACTTCATATTCATATTTTAAAATGATATGTTGACCAGTTTTGACTACCAACATACCACTGTATGAAACCCATCCAACTGGGTTTGTTCTTGGGATCCGGTACAGATGGCTGATTATCTCTTAAATGTGTCTGCACTTGCAGTTTAATGTATCTTAATGCAGTCTGGTTTGCAGACGCTCCGATTACATCACTGATTGTGAATAAGAGCTTTGTGCAGACGTTTTGGCTCGATATAATTTTTATGTTTTCTTACGCTAACCAAGCGGCATTTATTTATTCAAAAAATACAGTAAAACAGTAATATTGTAGTGCTAATTTAAAATAGCTGTTTTTATTTTAAAAGTGTTTTAAAAATAATATTGTATTCGGATGTCAATTTAACACATTATTTTAGAAAATGAATTATATAAAAGATGAATGCATAATAATAATACCCTTGACCCATAAAGAATTTGACACAGCATCCTAAAAATGTGGCACCCATGGCGAGAGACGTGATGCAATGGGTAAAGACGTCTGTCTGTTTGTGTCCTAGACCGTAGTTAACAAACAGCGCATGTGAACGTGTCCTAAGTCTACCTCAGACAGATGGCAAACTCAATTGCAAAATGATAGATTACTGTGGAATGAAAGGCAGTGATTGACTTGCGCTCAGAAAAGTCTTTACTAAAGCCACTTTTGTGTATAATATGATATAATATAATATAATATGTGTGTGCATGTGTTTTTTTTTTTAGTAGTTTTAGTATTCATAGTAATAATTGATTAATTTTTTATAATTAAGTTCATATGAAATAATTACTTGGCATATTTGAAAATTCATTGGTCATGACAGAGGGCCATTTAGAGAGTATTTTTAATTAATTTAAAACTATGTAGAGTTTATATTTAATATGTTAACATATTAAAAGAGTATAGTAAGAGTTTCTGTGTGAATTAGAAATTCATTTCTAAGAATATTTACCAGAACAAGGCCAAGTCGAGGTAGAAGGAGAACTAGATGTTCAAAAGTGTTCCTCGTCCCAGTTGAATATGCTCTGTAAGAGCGGAAGGATGTCTAAATTTAGCTGCACAGTTTGTTTTGATTGGTCTCTTGTGTGAGTATAATGGTGCTGGCTCCTTTAGCTGTAGGCTTATGGGAGCCTTTCGCAACTTACCTGACTGTTTATCCCTGTAGTTTAAGAAGACTGGGCTAACTCAAGCATACTTGTCTCATTTGAAGGTGGACAGTCTGTCTTACCCAAACCCCTGTGAACCGAACCCCTGTCAGAACAAAGCTTCATGCTACGGCCTGCCGGGTGACTTCTACTGTGCCTGTCCTGAAGACTACAAGGGGAAGACCTGTGAAAACCGCAAAGACCACTGCAAGACAACCCCTTGCCAAGGTACTGCCCTTCCTGTTCTGCTGCCGACCGAGATGCAGTAGCCCAGGATGACCTGCTTTTGTACAACAGTGCACGACAGTCCACCTTAACAGCCATCTGATCTCATTCCCGCTTGTTTTCTCATTCCCAGTGATTGACAGCTGTACGATTGCTGTGGCGAGTAACAGCTCAGATGGAGGTGTGAGACACATCAACTCTAATGTGTGTGGTCCTAATGGCCGCTGTATCAGCCAGCCGGGCGGCAACTTCACCTGCACCTGTGAGGTCGGCTTTACAGGAACCTATTGCCACGAGAGTGAGTCATCCTTACCATTTTTCCTTAGGGAATACTTTTATTAATAATTAATCACTATTAACTATGACTTTTTCCTCAGAAAATTCCTAATTTGCTGCTTATTATAGTTAGTAAGGTGGTTGTCAAGTTTAGGTATCAGGTAGAATTAGGGATGTAGAAAAAGGCATTAATATGTGCTTAATTAATACTAATAAATGGCTAATATTCTAGTAAAATGCATGCTAATAACTAAGAGACCAACAAAAAAAGTGTTACCAACAATTTTATAGATTATCTTGTATTCGTTAGTTGCATAGTATATTTGAAAATATAATACAAAGCCAATTAAGCTGAAAATATTATGTAAAAAGAAATTGGTAACATTTTATTAGGGTATTTTAGGGACTCTTAACCAGTGGCATATTAGCATGCTTATTGTTAGAATATTAGCCATTTATTAGTAGTAATAAATGGACCATATTCTACATCCCTAATCCTACCCAATACCATAACTTAACAACTACCTTACTGACTATTACTAAGCAGAGAATTAGGAATTTATTATAAGTGTTACCAAAAAAATCCAAATAGCATTTTGGGCATCAATGAAAGCAATAACATCTGACTATGTTACAAATTCCATATGATCAGTCTGATTTGTGATTTTTGAACCCCATTGTCTTTATACATTTAGTAATTTGTATTTTTTTTATATCGACTATCTAGATGTAAACGACTGCGTGAGCAATCCATGTCGAAACGGAGGCACCTGCATCGACGGAGTCAGCTCTTTCCTATGCTTCTGTCCAGACGGCTGGGAGGGTGACCTCTGCGACCTCAGTGAGTGTCTGTCTTCATCTTCCTCAGCGTCTTGATCCTTCAGTATCTTATCTTTTTCACTTGTGTTTCTGCACAGATGTGAACGAGTGCAGTCGGAGCCCCTGTAAGAACGGCGGCCACTGTGTGGACTTGGTCAATGACTTTTACTGTGAATGTGCCAACGGCTGGAAAGGAAAGACCTGTCATTCACGTGAGTTACCTCGACTTGTTTTATGTCAAAGTACTTCCGCTTTTCCTATCATGTAGTTTAACTGCATATGTCAACTGACTGGTAAAATGTAAAATCATTGTTTGCGTCTTTAGGTGAAAGTCAGTGTGATGCCACCACATGCAGTAATGGAGGGACCTGCTATGACCACGTAGACACTTTCCGCTGCGCCTGCCCTCCTGGATGGGGAGGAAGTACATGCAACACAGGTGAGTAGACCTCTGTGAAAGTCCAGTTTTCATACTCACTTTATTCACAGTCGGGTTTCTTAGACTTTTTGAACCAAGAACACTTTTCAAATGGGCAAACTCTCAGTCTGCATTCTCAACGCTCATTACACATACCGTATAGTCAGTTTTATATTGTATTGTGGTTGCTGATTCAATTTATATAAATGGTCATTTATTTTAACCCTAACCATAAGTACATGTAGTTAATAAATATTACTCAGTGCTTAAATGTATAATTATACTGTAACAAGGACACCTTCACATAGAGTGTAACTCTTAATTCATTGTGTCTTTCATTATTTTAACATGTAGTTATAAAATATTGCTATTCATTTTGGAGCTGGTCCATTAGATTCAAGGCTTAAAACCTTATACTGAGATATAATTTCTATTTGAAAATGAATTTTTTTTTTTTAAATGTCTGTGCAGAAAATGAATGCAAAATAATTCGTTTTTTTGATTTAGTAGCATAAGCTGACATTTTCTTCAGCCCCCTATCTTTTGGCCCTCAGAGGACCCTAATTTGTCACAGACTAGTCTACAGAATCACATGCTGTAATTTTCCATTTCGTTTTTTCTACTTTAGCAAAGAACAGCACTTGCGCGTCCAGCCCCTGTCTGAATGGAGGAACATGCGTGGGTGGTGGTGACACGTTCACCTGCATCTGTAAAGACGGCTGGGAGGGGCCCACCTGCGCTCAGAGTGAGTGAATTCCGCCATTCACAATTTAGCTGCCGGTGCATGTCTGCATACCACTGAAAGCAAACATCGTGATCCACAAAAGTGTTATATTACATCTGATCGATCCGCAAGTGTCTCACATTGACTCCCTCTTTTTCTCTTTTGATTCCTCCTAGACATCAACGACTGCAACCCTCACCCCTGGTAAGAAGACCTATGTGGCTCTGCAGTTGTCCCCCTTCTTATTTACTCTATTCTGCCCTGGGACGCCGGTAGATGTGTTGTGCTCTCTGTTTGGGGCGTCCCTCCCCTTCCCTGTACAACATAGACGGCTAGGAATAACCCTTCTAATGTGGCTTTCTGCCCTGTTCCACCCTGTTGTTCCTGCCCCGCTAACCCCCATTCTCTGAGAGCGGATGCACCGAGGGGAGGGGTTCAAGGGGGACGCTGGTTGTAAAGACTGCAGAAGATGTCCCTAAATCACCCCTAAATCCGACAGCTCAGGAGACCCTGGGCTGGTTTTAATGGGGACCACAATAGAGCCGATGGCCCTAAAAGAGCACCCCCAGCGGTGAGGGGAGGAGGGGACGGACAGGCTCTTTTTCTCCCAGCCTGCTCTGTCCTCCTGCCTTTCTTCATCGCTGACCTGGGAGCAAGGGATTTGGGAGGTGGGGTGGGAGTAGGGGGTGGGGATCCCAGCAAGGAGCCACTGTTGGGATTTGCATCTGAAAGGTGCCGGTATCCCGCATCCCTCTTGGTCCATCTCTCTTTCACTCTTCTCTTCCCCCTTTTTCCTGCCTTTCCACTTCTATGCATGTATATTGGAAGTATTATGTCAATCACTGGGGGCGAAGGTGTCTCTTTGGCCTGATAACCTCATTGTCCTCGCGTCTTCTTGCAGCTACAATGGAGGAATCTGCGTGGACGGGGTGAACTGGTTTCGCTGTGAATGCGCCCCTGGATTCGCTGGACCTGACTGTCGTATTAGTGAGTATCCCGAGGAGGAAAGAATAGGGATGTATAGAAAGAGGGTGTTGGTGGATTACTGAGCATCCCGTGGCCTTTGACCTCCTCGGGGGTCAAAGGTTAGCCATGGCTCACAAACAGACAGAGAAGATAAATTATTCAACCAGTGGAAAAATTCCTCTCCTTGTGTCCATTGATGGCTCTGACTTACTCTTTAAGGATTCCATGCATTTCTCCGGCCTCATTTTCTGGGGTGCAGCCATGAGAACGGCATCAATCCTGACACTTTATGTATTGATTTCAAATCACTGTTCTAGCTTTCCTAACCATTTGACTTTTCTGCCCTGGGCTGTAAGTGTATTAATGCATGTTCTCTTTGCTTCACCAGACATTGATGAGTGCCAGTCATCACCCTGCGCATACGGTGCCACCTGTGTGGATGAGATCAATGGCTTCCGATGTGTCTGCCCGCTCGGCCGCACCGGACCACAATGCCAAGAGTGTAAGAGTTATTGTTTAATCATTAAAGCAGTCATTCTTTTTTTATCTCTCAGCTTGCTTATATTGAGAAATGGAAACCCGTAAAATAATGTTTACTTAGTGAGAGCCTCAAAAATACCATGAATGGTTTATTTACTTCACAGCCATGAACATTATTTCTGCATGTTATTCAGAAGAAGGTGAGACATTATGTCTGTAGAGAGCATTTGATTGGACAAAAATCTCTCTAGCGCAGGATATTTTTTTTGTATGTTTCCTGGAAACATTTTAAATGCATATACTACTGTTCAGAAGTTCAGAACTGGTAAAATGTTATGAAAGAAGTCTCTTATGCTGACCAGTGCTGCTTTTATTTGATTAAAATTACAGTAAAAAAGTACTATTGTGAGATATTTCTAGAAATTTAAAGTAACTTTTTTCTATTTTAATATATTTTAAAATGTCATGTATTTCTGTGATGGCAAAGCTGAATTTTTAGCAGCAGTTAACTTCAATGTCACATGATTCTTCATAAATCATTATAATATGGTGATTTGCTACACTAGCATATAAATGAACTAAAAGCTAAAAGATGTGGATCTAAAGCCACTAAACAACAAATATGGTTCCTAAAGAGTGAACGACATGAGGCGGCATCGTTCGTAGGAGCATTGACCTTGCATCATGTGACTTAAATCATTCCAGACAGGAAAAGGATCTGCTCCTGAATTAGAATTGGCCCCAGTCTTACGGTGTTTGTGTTTGTGTTGTGGTGCAGTTATTGGCATTGGGAAGACATGTCACTATGCTGGACTTCAGTTTCCGCATGGCAGCCGCTGGGAGGAAGAATGCAACACTTGTCAATGCGTCAACGGCAAAGTGGAGTGCACCAAGGTAAGTGTCTGAAGAAAACGCGTCAAAAACAAGTATTTTTTCCCTCCTTTTATATATAGACATAAATGTGTTCATGACACTTTCCCAGGTGGTGTGTGGCCGGCGGCCATGCCTGTTGTCAGGGACGCCAGGGCGAGAGCTTCAATCCTGTCCAGGAGGTCGTGAATGTCTGGAGCACAACTTCCTAACGTGTCTCTCTCCCCCTTGCCACCAGTGGGGGTTTTGTTCAAGCCCTGATGCCGTCCAAACCATTCAAACCAAATGTGAGCCCAACTCAGTCTATCTGGACAAGAGCTGTGCTCGCATCACCCTTATATTCAACAGGGAGAAATTACCCACAGTAAGTAGTCACCTATAAGTTGGTGTTTTATTCCGTTACACACAAACCCTGTGATGGTACCATGGCACAGTGATGGTAATACCATGGGATTACCATAGCCTATGAGATCCATTAAAAAAACATGCTATTACCAGCTACCATGTCCTGCACACATGGTAATACCACTTTTTTATTGTCATTGTTTGCCTCCAATTAATGAGACACATTATTGACTACAGGCATGCAATCAATTGATCGAAAGTGACATTCAAAAGATTTCAATTAAATGTTTTTGTAAACTGTGTATTTATCAACGAATTCTGAAGAGACTGAAGTTTATTAAATATAGTATTTAGCAACACAACACAATATTACCATAGCCTTAATAAATAGATATCATAATACCATAGTATTTCTGTATTGTAGCTGTCCAAATGTCTCAAAGTTCCAGAAAATATATTACCAGAGAACCATGGCCACAGAGCAGTGGTGTTAATGTGGTATTTTCATATTATCTGTCTGTGCCCAAAAAATGTTATATTGCCAGTCTACCATGTCCATATAAACATGGTAGTGTTATATGGTACCATACGTTTTTGATCCTTCTCCTAACGTAATTACATTATGATCCCCAATAGTGTTTTCTTTCTGAAATATTCCTCTTAAGTGCGCACTATGCCTTCTAGGGAACAACAGTGGAGAACGTCTGCTCAGAGCTGAGGTATATGCCTTCCACGAGGAGCCTGGCGAAAGATCACACGCTGCTGGTTCTTTGTGACCTCTCCTACAAAAACCAGGATGCAGTAGAGGTGGCCATCGTAAGTACATTTTGAGGACCCCAAGAAGGGCTTTCTACGCTTTCAGATTTTAAATTCATGAGTCCTTTGCACGCCGGTAACCTTCACACAGCAGTGTTGTGTGGGGCCCCTAAGATCTATTATCAGTGGAATAGAAAGTCAAAACCATGGGAGTCCTGGGTACTCATCCCACAGATCTGTTAATGGATGCAAATTTGATTTCCTTACCGAGTCAAGCACAGTTTCTCGAAATGCCCAGACGCCCAGGAGCAATGCCAACCGGCCTCCTCTTCAAACCAGCCCATTATGTTGTAATGAGATTCAGTTGACTGACCAGCAGCGGGCCGTACTGCATTGCAGCATTCCCTCCACCCACACGGAGAGCGCTGGAACCGGGCTTTAGCGCATCTCACACAGCCTTAGGATACACACTTTTGTCATGAGACAATGAAATGTTGCACAACCAAATAATCTTGAAATAATCCTTGAAATAACATAAAAAAGACATACTTGGGTAATGATATGAAAATTAATATCTCTGTGCTGGCAGGCAAGTTTTGTGTAATTTGAAGCCGTGTTTCCTGCGCTCAATGACACATTTTGCCTTACGGAAGTAACTCACAAATAGTGGTTACCTACAAATACATCCTTTATCCTCGATCATATTATACTAAATCCCTGTAGTGTTGTAACAAGTCACTAACTGAAGGCCGTGTTTAACTGGCCTGACTCATTAAAATGGAACCTGTAGGCAGGAACTTTGAAGAGCTGCAGGTTTTTGCATGTTGAAAACAGAATAGAGTTGAAACGACTGAGTCTACTGCTATTTGGATAAAGACGGTTCTTATTTTATTGAGCGCATTGTCATAGATTGATTATAAGTCTCTTGGTATAGAAACAATAGTTTTTTGGGGTCTGTACCACAATACTTGTATGATGTAAACAAATTTGCAACACTCGAGTTGTGGCGTGGTTTACCCATCCATTGCCCACTGGTTTCACCACAAACAAATGTTTTGATTTACAAGAAATAAACTTGGGTGTAGATCAACAAATGCAGGATAGTTAAGTGTCATCGCAGCAATGCCCCAAAACCTCACACTTACAGTAAATGATTATAGATTGTTCCTTTGTAGGTGTGTTTTACTTGGAATCTTTGGAATGCAATCTAATTTTTTTTTTTTAATCCCCGCTATTTCTTGTGCAGTCGTTCCAGCAGGATGAGCAGCCTAACCACAGTCAGATCCAAGAGGCAGCTAGTGCCATAGTCAGCACGCTGTCCAAGCGGCACAACAGCACCGTCATGCTGGCTGTCATCGAGGTCAAAGTGGAGATGCCGGTCATGTCCCAGCCAGTGGGTGAGTAGAGCAGGGGCCAACTGGCCTCGAGGCTAAAGCCAGCCTTCATCCCCCGACTGAGAGTCAATTCACAGTCTCCACCAATTAGTGCGGCTTAAATGTCTTTGTGAGTCACAGGAGGAAGGGTACTGAGAGGATCCAGCAGTTGTAGGAAGGAGGCCGTAAACCTGTATGACAGTCATATAACTCCTCCTCAGTCATCTGTCACACCACAGCGATACATTAATGAGAATGTTGGGACAAAATTAATGATTTTCTTTTGGTTAAGGCAATTATATATATATATATATATATTTTTTTTTTTTTTTTTTTTTTTTTTTTTAAATGGAAAAATATTTAAAAGAATTAAAGTAAAGTATTTTGCTATTTTTCTCCCACATTCTGATTCGGTAATGTTATTGCCAATATTAAAAATATACTATTTTGTCTAATAAAAAAAATCAAAATAAGTATTGTCAATGTTTAATGAATGTTTAAATTATATATCATCATTAAAATAATATATAATTTAATTTATATAATTGTTTTAGAGTGTTTATTATGTTTATTATTGTGAATATAAAATAGTGTGTTTATTATACAATATAATATGACAGATATTTATATTATTATATTATTTTGCTTTAAATATAAATTGATGTCCACTTGTCAGTGGCTAATGAGTGACTAACTAAGGGACTTTTGATCCTATAATTATATAAATTGTATAATTTTATCATATAAACACACCATTTTATGTATTATTAATATATACAATACAATATACATATTAATATATACAATCAATTTTGTCTCGAATAATATAAAAACATTGGTGGAATAAGCATCCACAATACAATATCAAAATACCCACTAATGACTGATAAAACCAGTATAGTTTTTATGTCTTACATCCCTACTTTTTGTTCATTATTTTTAGCATGAATCCCAGTTTTGTGACGTCTGACTTGATCCTCTTTCCATACAGACTACCTGGTGCCAGTGTTGTGCGTCGTCCTGTGCGTACTCTGGGTCTTCTGTGTCATCGTCTGCGTGTGGTGGACCCGTAAGCGTCGAAAAGAACGCGAGAGGCGGGAGCGGGTGCCCGTGGAGGAGAGCGTCAACAATCAATGGGAACCGCTGAGGCCCGTGACAAGGCCGCAGCACAAGGACAACCGGGACGCGCAGTACGAGCGCACCAAGCTCATGGGCTCCCCGGATCGGACCTGCACCAGCGGGGAGGACGAGGACGAGATAGAAGAGGAAGAGCTGGAGCTGGTGGAAGAGGGGGGCAAGCGTCCCTTCCAAAAGTACTCTAAACCTGCAACGCGGACCAAGAACGGGCTGATCTGCACCACGCGGAGCAGCGAAAGCAGCAGCGGCCGCAGCAGCCCTTCCCTCAAAGCACCGTACTGGACAGGCTTCAGCCCAAAGGACAACAACTGTAAAAACGTCAATAACGCCGAGCACAAAGAACACTGCGTATGAGCTGCGATGAGCAGGACGAGGAGACCAAGGCCATCTCAGAAACAAAGACTGAGTTTCCCCCCCCATGTGTTATTTTTTTATTTTTGACTTCTTTCGAGGCTGATAAAGTGGCAAATTTCTTTCGTTCCTTTTTTTTTTTTATGTACAGAGGAAGCTAATTCTATTTCGTTATGAGGAGGCAGAGAGAAGCCTTGCTTTGTTTTCATAGAAAAAGAGAAAAAACTGCTGGATTACGAGCAGGACTGAGAAACTCGTGAGAGAAGCGTATAAAGACTTTTACGTTATTGTTGTTTACAAACGGTTGTGCTTTTGGTTTTGTTTCGAGTGGCCCGATTTTCGGTGCAGACCACGTGCGGGGGGGGGGGGGGGGGGACCCTGGCTTCGGGGGAACCCCCATCAACCGCTCATCTGTTCTCCTTCCACGCCTGCCTTACCGAGCTCGTCATCTATGAGGAGGGCTACAGTGCCTATAAAGTGGCCTTGTTTTTTTCTGTCGTCTTGGCTGAACGCTCTTTAAAAAAAACGGATTGCAGTATTTTGAGTCGGTCGCAAGTGCCTTCAGACAAGCCCCTCGGTTTCAGGGTCTCTTGACCCGATAGATCACGACAAAGAGGAGAGGCTGGTCTTAAGAGCAGCTCCAATATCACCATCAAGGTATTCAACAAGGACAAGAGATGTGTAAATACATGTATATAATAAAGGAGTCGCTGTGTATATTTGAATTTAGTAACTTAAGTCACTTTTTTATTATTATTATTATTATAATTATGATTTAAATATTATGATTATTATTGTTTTTCTTTTTTTTTTTTTTTTACACCATTCCTTTTATTTATGCCAGTTGACATGGCAGGTTTTGTAAGATGTATACAGCGTCCCAGTCAGAACAAAAATATAATCAGAGATCATCCTATTATGTTGTTGGTTTTGTTTTCACTAGACACCTATACGATCGTGTGCTGTATTGTGGCGTGTGTGTTCGCCTCCTTAAAGACCCCTATTCCCTTTCCACACCTGTCCTTTCTTGCTGATCATAAAACCATGCTGCTTGTTTCTTGTAAAGATGCTGATATGTCAAAAATTATGTTTTCTCCTCATTTTTTTTTGTTTGTTTGGTTGGAACGCAACTTCATGAAGGGAACAATTATGTTGTAAAGCATTTGTACTCGAGGTACCAGCTCAAAGAAATGGTTTACCTCTGAAACGGCTGGCTATGATTTGATTTCTTTCATCATGATGTTAAATCTAAGATTTTAATTTTTGCTTATGGGAAGATAAGAAAGTGTTCCTGAACAACTGGTTCACAATCAAATGCAAGTAAACAAGTATAAATAAACAAGTTAAGCTCAATGTCCGTTATGGAAGGGAAACGGGGTGGAGCTGGAGGAAGCTTTGTTTTTTAAGCTGTAATTTTTTATTTTGTTTTTTTTTTTTTGTACAGAAGAATTGCTCTGAAAAAAGTTATTTGGTTCATTTAGTGGAATTTATGTTTGTTCTTAGAAATAAATCAAACTATTTATTAAAGCATTTTATAACAATGTGCTCAAGAAAACTGCTGTCTGCTGGTATTTAGTACTAAAGGCGCTGGTCTGAGTTTGTGGTAAGTCTTTTCATCGTATCATATTACCTTCTTCTGTCAGAGGTGAGGACGACTCCGGATCGATGCAGGAACTTGTGCTTCCAGTCGAGATGCTACTGACAGGAAGCAGCCAATGGTAACTGGTCTCCTGTTCTCGGCTGACTGCTGCCTGGCCAATGGACAACGGGTTTCTCATGGCTTCATCTGGAGTGAATGTTTTATGAGGATGCTTATGATGATGCAGTCAGTTTGTTATGGTTTTGCTCCATAAATAACGGGCTCTAATGGGACAGAAGCCTGGAGTCATGTTTCACATCACCAACAATACCGTAGTGTTGGGTTTAGGTGTCTCTGATGGTGTAATTGAACTTGGGCTGTAGAAGTAAAGTAGGACTACTTTGTGAGATATGAAAACCCCGATGAAGAGGAGGATACCAGTGCTGTTGGAATCCATAACTAATGATGGTTTGGTAAAGGTTTTAATTGTAAATGGCCTGAATGAAATAAACTGGCAATCTTTTTGCATCCCTTCGTAGATATTCTATGAAAAGGATTTTATCAACAGTGCTGTCACCATTAATTTTCTGCATTTTTGTGTGAATGTTATGCCACGAGAGAGCGAGAAAAAAAAGCAAAGTCTCAGTTTATTAAATCTCAGATCTCTCGACCTGGTGATGCAAAGTTTTACTGCAGTCTTTAATATATGATACATTATTAAAACATTATAAAGCTTTCTTTAATCAATTATGTGAACATATGGTGAATTTTAAATTATTTAACCCATTTGAATTGACTTTATATATAGCATTTTTCTTAATTTCGTTTTGATATGTATTCAAACCAAACTTGTTTTTAACTGCTAATAAATGTATAGTTTCCTCTTATATGTTAGCCATTGTAATATCTCTTTACTGACTGATTGCAAAGAAACAACAGCACTGTAAATGCAAACAAGAAGAAAAAAAAGTACAGTACGGTCAAACTCAAGATAGAATTTAAATCTAAGCAAAATGTTAAGAAATGTGCCCTCCTTAAAAATACATTTGCAATGCAAAAAAAGAAAAGCAAGTTAATCAGCATTGTTACTTCCCGAGAAAAACAAATTAAAGGAGATAGGCTAGATAACTATTTAAATTTTACCAAAGGGTGTTGTTGTATTGATACATGAAATTAAGCAATACATTACGTTTCTTCCTTAAAAAGTTGGAAACATCAATAAAAGTATACATTTAGGAGGCAGTTGGGCATATTATACCGTATCCCAAGATTTTTTAATCATATTTTGTAAGAAATAACTTTGCTAGCATCTGCTTAATTACAAAAGCCAGTTCTCTAATGACATCATACTCCAGGAAGTGACATCACTTTGGACGGAAAACGTAAGTAGCAGTGGGTTGCAGAATGTCTTGTGTTGGTTTGTCTCACTTTACAACATTTAATCCTGTTACTGTTTGCAGAAAAAAATCTATTACAATATCAACATTTGGTGAAACGTTTCAATAAGCTAGGAATTCTGAATGTACAGCGTTCAAAGGGAATGACACAAATGAATAGTAACAACGATTCACTTAAAATCGTTATTATGCAAGAGCCTAAAATATTATGCATAAGCTATATTTGCATGTATCTTGATTTGGTTGAATGTCAAATAAACTCTCAAAATAACTTTCTGGATATAAATGTAAAGCTCTTACCAATTCATTATCTAAACATTTTTTTTTATTCTTCTCCCTAAAAGCTGAATTTTCAGCAGGCATTGCTCTAGTCTTAAGTGATCCTTCAGAAATCATTATGGTAATTTGATGCTGCATCCGAGTCTGACAGTACAATAGTTTCAAATAAACACCACCAAAGGTTTGTTTTGTTATAGAATGTAGTCTCTTGCTTAAAAATGTCTCATTAGTTGAAACACGCACACTTTGACATCTGGTATATCGTTCTAGTACAGCAGTATAACCTTCATATGAAGCACCTTTAAACTGATTTTCACTGTTTTTCACATGAGTGGCCTACATGTGTGATGTAGTCTATAAAGTTGCCCCACGTCTCCCCGTACAAGACGGCTGCATGCGGCTGAAAGCTGATACCAGATTCCTAAAGTGTTTCTCAGCAGTCAAGGACGTTTGACCCGCGCACATATATAAACGTTTTGTGCCTCTCATGACCCAAACGAAAGGTACTGTATGTCCGCTGTCAGGCATTCAAGACAAACTCCTTCATTTCTTCTTGCGTTTAAGCAAGCTATCCAAAAACTGCCTATTTGACTGATTAAAGTGCATCTCCTCTGTGGCAATGAGACAGGATCTTTTTTTTTTTCATGTGATGAATCAAGAAACTGAGAAAGTCAAAACCGTATCAATCAATCAATCAAAATTTATTTATATAGCGCCCTACAACAACCAAAAGGTGCCCAGGGCGCTTTCCAGTGTAA
>JAUMHE010000075.1:8749884-8768513 GCA_032359235.1 Enteromius mattozi
GGTAAACAGGGGCCAGACCATTGATGGCCTTAAATACAAACATCAGGATCTTAAATTCCACCCTAAACCGCACTGGATGAGCGTATGGGCTGACTCGTGGTTTTGTTGAGCCTTTAAGGAGATGACAGAGTTGATCTGAAACTTGAACATTTCGCTTTACAGAACTAGGGAATAATATGGTGGCCAATTTAAAGCCTATGCCTTCAATAATAATTCCTCTTGGCTTTTTATATCTCCCCTTTAGAAGAAAAAAGATTGTAATTGGTAACACTTGACAAATGCCAACATAGACTATTTACTTTTGTGACTGCCAACTCTTAGGCGCCCCACTGGAGATGGAGGATTATTCCTGTCTGGATTTCAAATGCTTCAGTTGTTAGTATCCAATATAGTAATTTATGCAGGTGGATTTGATTTAAACATTTCTTTTGTTCTTTTCATCACTTTCTAAAGGATCTACATTTCAGTCAACTACGTTGGATATAGTTTTTTATATGAATTGTGCACTTTAGTGAGTAAACAGTTGTTTTGAAAATTAAAATCTAATTTAAGGTTATTAATAGATAGTATGTCAAGATTTTTTTTTTTTTTTTAATTGTAATTAGTTGTGGCATTTTGTATCAAACTGCACTAACGTTATGTGATCCTGAAGAGAAATGCACCAATTAGAAGAATCAGAAGCAAACAAATCATGCTAATGATGCACTGCGATCAAGTAATCACTTTTATTTTACTATTATATTCATATAATAATTTGAATTAGCTTTTATTTTTTTATAATTCCAGTTTGCATTTAAATTTAAAGTTTAAATAATTTTTGTGATTTTAATTTTTAAGCTATTTTTAAAATATATATATTTTTAGCATTATTGTATTTAAATTAGTTTTAGTAATTTTAGTACTTTTTTAGAACTTTTGTCATTTAGTTGACAGGCCAATTTTTTTAATTTTTTTTTTCATCTAATATTTGTGTTGTTATTATACTCCAGCTACATTTCATTTTGTGATTTTTTTATTTTTTATTTTACAGTTAATTTAACAATGACAATTACATAATATAAGCAAGTATTTTATGTGTGCATCTTTCACATTGCTATTGTAGTTTATTCTAAAGATGTGTGCAGTTCTAATTTTCAGAAACTTTACTTTTTTTTATTTTTTTTCATTTATGATGTTGCAATTCACCTCCGAACTTGTCAGTTTAGTTCATGTCTATAAAACCTTATATAATATTTATCCTTACACATATAAAATATAATATTGCCATATGCTGGGCCCACAATCACTGTTGCTCAATTTCCAACTGTGCTTGTCATCCGCTGAAGGACAGAATCATTTGCTAATTTTCCGTCTGGTATATCAGATCATTATAATTCGATCAAAGGTTGTCACTCATGCTGCTACTGCTTTGGCCTTTAGAAGAATGAGATTGGGATGTCAAAGCAGTGAGGTCATTCCAACAAATCCCAGGCGAGCAGAAAATGCTCATCACACAGGTGTACAGATTCAGATCCCCTACTCCTCTCCTTATATCCCTGCACATGCAGGACATGAGGAATACAAAATTTGCCAGAATTGCATAACATGCTGTATATTTTCAGGGCTTTCCTCACAGCGTTTGTGACCTGTGGCAGAGCTGGCGGGGCTCAACACACAATCGCACGTGTTCTGGCCTGAAGCCAGCAGTGGCGATTTACCAAACAGGAGTAAATGGGGGTTGGGTTGTGCACCAAGATGCTGTTTGCACCTCTTTTTGCTGTGAACAGTAACATTGCAGTAGTGTAGTAGTGTTGAATGACTCCAAACTGCAGTATGCACTTCCTGTGGAAGTTCTTGTGATCTTTAAAGAAACCAAATCGCTGATATTACTCGATATTTTATATAATTTATTGGTGTGCATATTCCACGTTACCTCCATCTAGATATTGGATGGAGCAGATGAACTCCACCCAGGGGCCTTTATTCTAGCAATGAGGCATGGATTATGCGGCAAGGTCTCATGGGTAAGGCTTTGGCAGCATGATAAAGGTCATGAGCCCCCATGCAAGCATCGCCCCCTCCATACAAGATCAAGAATTACTCCCATGGCAGGAACTGTCATCATGCGTCTATGTTCAGATTCATCTAGCATAGTTCAAAACAGCTTGTTTTTCTGCTCCAATCCATACGTTCGCTTGATAAGACACATAGCTGGCCCAGTTTGCTTGTGTCCCACGATGTTAGAGGCTACTGGGAAATTCATCATGCTGCCAAGGACCCGCTGAAATGTTATTGTTGCAGAAGAAGGTGAATTTAAAGAGGAAGAAGAGTGCAGGCCGAATGCCCTATCTTTGAGAACATGCTGAGTTGATCTGTTGACTTTGGGGAGGCTTTGCTTCCTCCGACTCAAAGCCAGATCATCCTATTTTCATAGTCAGCTGACATTCAAATAATGCTTTTCTCAGCTTGGATGGAATAACTGTTGACCACTGTCTTGGTGACCTAGAAACCAAAAAATTCCCACTGACATCAAAGAGAGAGCCTTCCAAAATATACACATTCATACAGATTCACCTCTCGAATATCCACAGGCCCTTGCTGCCCATGGACATCAAACAGACTTGAAAGAGACTTCCTGACCCTGATGGGACTTATTCATTGTTCAAGTTCCTGTTCCTGATCCCGTTTTCTTCAGTTTTGTGTCTCTTTGCCTGCATTGTCAGTATTCTCACGTCTCATATGTAAATATGATTAAATTAGCTAATTTTGGTTAGCTAAAAAACAATCCATACCCGTTGATAAGAGGGGAATACAATTGAACAACACATTCAGAAAAAAATCATACTGTAGGTTTTCATTTATTTTTGTTTTACAGGTTCTGATCTGGATGCAAACATTCACATAATTGTAGCATGATTCACAATGTTTTCCTTTGTGCACAAAATCTCATTGTCTGTTGTTCACGTCCTCAGTTTAAAGAACAACAGACCTTTTGCATAGATTGCTTTATTGAGTTAACAGTGTCTTTATCAGATTGCAAGTGGGGGATTGCAATGTATATATATATGAAACATTTCAGCAGCGCTTTTAAATGTTATGTACACACAAGAAAAGTAGAACACAACATGGTAGAATCGCAAGCTTTTTTTAGATGCTATATACAGTAGATACTCATGAAAGAAGTTATATTCATTAGCACTATGGTTACCCTAACAACACATATGTCATATTTTTGCTATAAATAACTTTTTTTTTTGTATTATCTAACATTAACTAACAGTAATCAATACAATTGTTACTGTATTAAATAATCATAGTTATTTTTAAATGACTAAATTGTTTTAAATTGAACATTTTTTATTTTATACTCATATTTGCTTTTATTTTTCTTTGATTTTAATAATGTATTAGTGAATGTTCAAATGTACTAAGATTAAGAAGGATTAAAATTAGAAGGATTTTATCAGCAGTTAACATCAAATGTATTATTTATGTTAACTAGCTAATTCATGTTAATACAAGGAACTCTATTGTGAAGTGGTACAATATTTTTCATCCACCTATTTTTAAATCAGTCTGTAATTTTGTCAAATAATTCAACAAACATGAGAAAAGAAAAATATTTAAGATACTTAAATTGCCAATGCCCAAGAAATTACAAAATATGACCTTTCCAAAAAGGTCCAGGTCAAAAGTCCAGGTCCATAATGGTACCATCCCAGTGACAGCTTTTGTACCTTTCTTTTCTGACTAACAATGAAATTGACCTCCATAAGGATTTGGCCCTTTTATTCCTTGAAACATAATTCCACTCCACCATAATTTTCAAAGAATGTAAACACCAAAGCTATAAAAAATACAAATAATTAACAAGCAAACTAGTGAGAGTGAAAGTGTTTTTTTTCTCCAAGTCAGCAAATGTGCTTACCCTTACAAGCCTATACTTTTTCCTATCTCCCTCTGGATCTCGCTTTTTTTTTTTTTTTTTTTTGGGTAATATATTCCTGCCAGATGTAGTTCAATGAACACATTTGAAAGAATCATTTTGTAATATCACATTCCAATGTCAGTTCAGGCTTGTCTTGAGCACCCTCGACTTTAGTGTAACATTACTTTCAAAAGAATGATTTCACATACTTTACAAGGCGCTAAATAGCGAAAGGTATTAAAACCACTAGGGGCATCAAATAAAATGTTGACCATTGAGTACAGAAATCTCGTGTCTCAGTGCAATAACTGTCATAATCATAATCCGGCTCTCTCTCACACCTTATTGTGTCGCGTCCATTAGAGAGGGCAGAACTCAGGCATTATTTGCGTGGGGTGAACTAAGCCCAAGGAGTTGGTCACATGCCGCAGTAGGGTTGGGTCCTGTTGCTGCTCTGGACTGCAGATGTTGTGTTTTCCAACAGCTGCTTCTACAAAAGCTTGGGGAGTGAAAAACTTCATTTCAGTTGTCTCTGAAAAGGAACTTAGATCCACCAAACATTACTTTAGCCAATTTTTCCACAAGCCCAAACAGGAAACGGGCACTAATTTGTCATGTGCATTAGTTAAAAAGACTTGCTGGGGTTGTAATTTAATTGAGATTTTTGGCATAAGGGAGAGGAGGGACCTCCCCATGAAGCTGCAGCTTGTTATGCAAAAGGTCAGGTTTGAACACGATAGACGTGGGCAAGGCAGGAACAACTGGGGTTGGCAGGTCACCATGTATGCTGGCACGCTGCCCTGCTGGCTCGGATGCTGCTCTTTGATCCTTTGCACAACATGTGGAGCTGATGGTACCCAGAATTCCCCTGGGAATACTGTCCTGGTGGAAATATGGGTAGCATCTGATTTCTGGAAATATGGGTAGCATCTGATTTCAGGATTCTGCACCTGCTTTGTCTTTTTTTCTCGTGATGTCTGAGCACTGTATTCCTTTTATTAGCTTTTGTAAGATCTGATTATTATGTGGCTCTCCAGAATACTTGGTTCTGATTGGTCAGTCGTGATTGTTTTGCTTCAAATCAATGTTTGTCATGTTGGAATCCACTTTTTTGGTTTGTTTCGTGGTTTTAATAAAGACTTTTATTTTCTATGGGAAAAAATACTTCCAGAAACAAAGTCAATAAAAATATGGAGGAAAATTTTGCAAATTTTCATAATATTTGCTGGCATTAACGGCAACATCGCTCATCTGGGGTCTAAAGCTGGCATTATGGTTTACCTAAGTCAGTCTCTTGATTGTTTTGCACTTGTATTGGACTGTTTTTCCTGTTTTCAGATAAAATACAGGTAATATTATGAAATAAATTCAACTCAAATCAGCATTTCATGTTTCTTTATTTTATGAAAGATGTGTAATAACAATGAATGTTGTATACTGATTAACAAGTTTAAAGGATTAGTAAAAAAAAAAAAAAATGAAATCAGGCTGTGCTCACCCTCTAGTCATTCTACCTTATGGCACACAGTATTTATTACCATAGTTTACATTTCCAAATGCATCTATATTTATGTATAAATATGTATATAATTTAGTTTTTTATATATACCATTATAGTGCAATATCTCGGTTATATATATGTACATATACATATGGCTGTTACATTTTTATATAGATTTTCATTTTTTCTTTTTCTTTTTTTTTTTACACTTATAATTTTTGCTCTTATTTTATGCTTATCCTCTGTTAGTACTTATTTCTTATTTCAGTTGGGCAGTACCTTTCAGCCAGAAAAAACATTTCACTGTATGTTGTACCAGCTGTAACTACATGTGACAAATAAAGAATCTTGAATCTTGTATATGACTTTCTTCTTTCAGATGAATCCAATCTGAGTTACACCCACCCACTGCAATGATAGAGCTTAGAAGTGCCAGAACAATTGAATTTGTCAGATAGATGAAAGAAGAAACATAGGATGTCTTTAGAGTGAGTAAATAACAGAATCATTTTAATTTTGGGGTGAACTAACCCTTTAAGCTGTGGTTCCACTAGATTTTGACCATGCAAACTTTTATACAAAGATATGACTTCTTGATGATGTGTTTTATGTGTTGTGTTGTATTTCAAATTATGGATGCAATATGTAGCAATATTTCAATCTCCTGCAATGCTGCAAACCTGCAACTTTGCAGCATGTGAATGGAAGTCAATGGAACGAAAAGTACCGTGACCGTCTTTTTACTTTACATTAATCGTCTCTTCATTGACAGGCCTACTGTGTATTTACAAACTTGTAGTTACTCCGTCCAACTGGGTCAATGAGATGTGAGTAGTTTCGGAAGGACTGTATCATTACCTCAAAGGGGCCAACGCAAGGCACTGACCAGCACTGCCAATGATAATGCAAAAATAGGTAGCGGGGAATACAGGGTAACTTACAACAGAGAGAAGACCTGTAAAATCATTAAGCTGTTGCTTTGTTTTTAAAAAAGACATGCACAAGGAGCATACTGTAGGATCCCCATTGCTTTTAGGTTAGTTTTGCCTGTAGTTGAGGTTCATGAGAATGCTTCTTTCATCCTGTATGGCTGGAAGAGGTATGGACTATGAAGTCAGCAGCCTTCCTTCCTCTGTCTGTCGAGTCGTCTGGCACTCAGTGCCACACTCAAACAGAGGCTGATAACGCTCTATTGACAAGGTGTCTGATGTGATACCTCGAGCCCTTAACTTATCATAGGCACTGCGATACGACCCAGGCAAACACTCTGGGCTCTCGTTCTGTGTGTCAAAGGAGAGCATGCTCATAGACACCAATTTATTAAATTGATTGTGATATTGAAAGTTAAGACACAGAGCCTATATATATATATATATAAACGTACTTAAGTTCTAAATTTGAACACATTTTCATCACACTTTTGCAATTAAGTGACTTAAAATACTAAATTTAAAGTATATTCTTCTTTTAGAGTATAGAATGTGCGTAGTAATAAGTACTCTTTATGAAATTATGCTTAAGTGTATTACTTCTTGATATGGGGGCTTCTGTATGTTGAACCGGCTGAACTCTTGTTCTGTATTTGGAGGCCATTGATCAGTTCTAAAGATAAATCTATTTCAGGGGCATTGTGTGGTGCTCTTCACATCAACAACTCTCCCTGTGTCTCTCTGCTCATTTCCAACTGCAGTGCTGCACTGCCTTCTATGTCCAGCCTATACTTACAGTATGAAGACAGCTTGTCATTCTAAGTGTACCAATGTTGGCAGGTATTTTATTGTGGTGCTCTGACTGTGACTGACCAGTTTACTCCTCTCCGTATCTTCATTTAGAACTCCCCTCCATCCAGGTGCATTTAAACAGCCGTTCTGTTCCCCGCACCTCAGCAGTCTGAAGATGTTTCTAATGTATCCAATATCAGACAGAGATCAAGTCGAGCCAGACTGCATCTTCACTCTGACTGCAGAGTTAAGGGAGGAGCCGTGCAGAGAAGAAGAGCTGCAGCATCTCCCCTCAATGTGACCTCTGAAAGACAATGTGAGATCAGACCGAGGGGAATATTAGCCCAGGTTAGCTCAGGCCAAGGTTGGTTTATCTCAGGGTAACTGAATGATGTGTTTCTGCGAATGAGAAGATTTTTTTTTTATTTTATATTATGTTTGGATTTAAGGTTTTATAGGAGTTTTCGCCATTTTGATGAAGATTGGTGAGGATGGGTGAATATTTGTTGTTCTGTTCCAACACCATGGAATACACATGGTAGGCTGGATACATTTAGCATAGCTTAACTATTGTTCTCATAGCTGACCCTCTTTTATTAGGCTACAGCCCTAATTAAAATCTAAGAACAAACTGGATTGCAAATGGTTTTTGAAAAAGAGGCAGGTGATTGGACCATATTAAAAAAAAATGAAACTGCCATTGGTCTTACACTAAATTGTAATATATTTAGAGTAGTAGATTATTATTGTTTTTATTTTATTATTTATTTATTTATTTTGGTTTTGACACCCCGCTTTTGGAAAAAATTTTACACCCCCCCTAAAAATGACTTTCTTAGTGTTGGAGATCTTAAAAATGTAAAATAATAATTTACAAAAAAATAATTTAAATGTATTAATTAAAAGGTGATGCATACAGTACATGTGGGATGAACATTTAATATTAGCAGTTCCTATATGTTTATTAAAAAAATACTGACAACAGTGAACATTTTCTGCATTCACTTATTTATTTGTTAATAGTATTTGTTTAAACATGCAATGGAAACTGCACACTGTATATTATTTCAGTTTTAATTGTTTTGTTGAATAATGAAAAGCATATAAAAAAACATAAAAGTTTTATTAAAGTGCTTTATTCTAACATTTTAAAAATTGCATTTGTTTATTCACTCAAAATCTTTATGTTCAAATCAGTTGGAGCTTCTTTTTACATGAATTGTTTTTGGTTTTGTCTAATTATAGTGTTTAATTTAATGTTAAGAAAACCAATTTCCCATGCCCACAAGTAAATATAAGTTATACCAATTTTTTTTTTCAGTGCACTGTAGGATTAATGAGAGATTCTCTTTTCATTGCTTTAGGAACTACTTAAAGTGAACTAGCTGACCTGTTTGTCCCGTTTACCAACGCCCCCCTGTATTCTGACAAGCCTATCTTGCCTGTAAAATCCACTTGTTCTGACTCAACCTAAGTACATCAAGACAAGCAAAGGAAATGCACAGAGAAAATACTTGCGGGGAGGAATGTGAAGTTCTCTGTTTGCATGCGAGTTGAAGTAATTACGCTGTTGACGTAGCATCGCTCCTGATAGGGAAATGTGATACATGGGTTATGAGACTTAGCAGAGCTTAAGCTGTCATAAAAGGCCTCAGTAACCAGATTAATGTTCTGACAAGACTGTCTGATTGTCGCCATAAGGCTAATGATTAAAGGAAAGAGGATGCTGTGTGTTGTCACTAAGAACATTTTTGTTTTGCATCTCAGCCTTGAGTACAAGCTCAACTTTGGCCTCTTTTGTCTTGCCGAACATAAATAGACGTTTCTGTGGGTCTACGTGATGCCTTGAACTGCAGGCTGTTATTAATTTCATAAAAGGCTGTTAAATGGTCTGTTTGTTGGCACAATATGACTGGTCAGTATGATGGATTGAGGATTACATTAGAGTGGGTAACCATTCAGGGCTTCCTGCTATAAGTTATATCCTGTCAAATCCATTGTTCGGGAATCTTTCTTTGGTTTGTGAAGTACACTCACTTCTTCTCTGTTTGAGCACAGAAACGGCTCCCAGCCCCTCAGTCCCCAGAGCTGATTACAGAAAGCCCCTTAATGTGTATTGTAGGAGTCAAACAATGACATTTCCATAGTAGGAACTGTGACTTCCTGTTGATAAGCAGCCCGCTATTCCAAGCCAACTAGTGTTTATGTGTGTTTATGCACCGGGTGAAAACAATATCTCTTCGTTCAAGGAGAACAAGTGTTGGTGTAAAAATAGCGATGCGTGGTTAAGCATCAAAGGCCAGAAAATTCCTTCCAATGAACAATGTTTTCGCGAGAACTCCACGCAAACAATTCAATCCCACACGTTTATTTCTATCTCAATTGAAATCTGTCTTTGAAGGATTTGTTTTGGGAGTATGAATAATGCTCCTCGTTCAAAGTTTTCAATAGTGCAAACTACAGCACACTGTAACTGAGTTGTAGTTACATAACTGCAATTTTACTGATGTGCCTTAGCATTATTTCTACTGAAAGATCAAAGGTTGTTAATCTTGAAGATAAAAAGACAATACTATCATCCTTACCCAAAACATACTCTCAAAACATACACTTCACAAGATTTGTGTATTTGTTTGGTTAAATGATACCGGACGAAAACAAAACGAAAGAGAAATACTTGTTTTGCTTTCATTTGCTTACATTATTTTGTTTATCACGAAAAATGTCTGAAGATGAGAGCTGGGGTGAATGAGAACCGATATATTTTGATGCTTAGCTGCAATTTGCAGAATAATTAAATGCAATTAAGTTAAATGCCTGTATTGATTTCATGATTTGTGACCTTTGGCCCTGACTTTTTACTCCAGATAGTATTTAAAACATAAACCACAAGGCGTAGTGAAACATAATCTCTATTTGATGTGTCACTACTATCATGTGCAGCAGCAGCTGTCTTGTGCTACAGAAGACGGGAAGAAGTTAGTAGCTTACGAGCAGCTCTTTGAACTTGATGCAGTGATTTAACTGTTGAAATACTCCCTGTTATCCTGTTCCTGCCTGTCTTTTGCTAAAGTGCATTTACTAAACATATGTGTGGTAATAGAAGAAGATAGGCAAAGGTTATGCTGCTATAACTGCACCCTAAATAGGTCAAGTAATATTGAATTTGTTGGGCATTCTGATATGGTTTTCTTAACTCTTTATACTCACAATAGTAATTCTATCTAGGCCACCAGGTGACCGTAGCTTAATGTCCTTCAGGAGCTTGAAGGCCAGTGTTCCCTGAGGAGCATGTTCTAGAATGTGTTCCATGTTGACACTCTAAAAATAGAGCCTATTCCTGTCTAGTCGCTCACAGCACCCCCTCATCACTTTATCAAATATCTTGTGAGACGGGGTTCTGAAGGAGCGGCTGGGGGTTCTGCTGTAGGTTGTCCAAAAGAAGAGCACGGTAGTTTAAGAGCTGACAGTTTGTGTACTCACAGCACTGGTTTTTGGTTTCAGAACAACAGAAGCTCACGGAGGAGAGTGGGAGAGTGCACTTGTGACTTCATAGAAAACTTCTGCAAGCTTTCTTGTTTACTGAAGCCAGTCAACCTGGGTAAACGTAATCCTGGCTTATCTTGTTTCATGTTTCCTGCTTTTCATATTTGTCTCTGAGTTAGTAATTAATCCTGGGTTATATCAGCTTTCAAGATTTCACACTATGTATATTGTAAACCATAGCTTAACATTCTTTTTGCATTATTATGAGGGCTATAAAGCTAATTGGACTCCCAAAAGAAAAAAAAAAAGATTAATATTTTAAATCTTTTAACATCAATATTAAAACAATACTGAAGTAATATTATCTTTTCTCCAGTTTGAAGCTTATAAATTATTTAAGCTTTTGGGACGTATGTGATTGGTTTTAGTTTTGTTTTCAAATTGTTAGTAGTTTTGTTGTTATCGTTTATTTGTTATTATTAAGTTTTTCTTTTTAGTACTTCAACATAAATATTTTAATAAAATTTTTTAGTTAAACTTTTTCAGTTAATATTTATATTTTCTTTCAATTTAATTACACCATAAAGAAAATGTTTTAGCTAATGATACCAACTGAAAAACATGAAAAATGCTGTACCCGGCATTTAAAAAGGTGTTTATCTGCTTTTATGTGTTTTATCCACTGAAAAGCACAGAAGAAGAAGAATAGATGAGTGTGCTGTCTCAGCAAAGGAGCATGATTATACCTGCCAGCTGAAATGCTTCGTAGTATGAAGCATTGAAGAGTGTGTGTGTGTGTGTGTGTGTGTGTGTACTGTAGCTACATCTCTCAGTGACTGATGAGCTGATGCACAGGCCTCAGGTTTCTCAGTTTGGCTGCTGATTGACTGAAGACTCGCTGCTCTTGCAGTCTGATATTTTAATCAGATGCTCTAATAAGTTAATGGACACCCAAGGCAGGATGAGGCCCCTGAACCCCAGCAGCAAGAGGGGCTTTCTTTTTCATTTTGATGCATGCTTAGTGTTGATTTCAGTGGTCACAAGTTCCAAGCTATGGCGCAATCGTGTGTGTAAGCCAGTCAGGTATCTGATAGCTGTTAAGTAGCTGGAACCTTCTGCTTATAGTTCTAGATAATACATATAATCACTGCTCATACATTCACTCACTCGTACATTCATACACTCATGCATTCACTCATTCATTCATGAACTCACACGTTCACTCATTTATTCCTGCATTCATGTATTTACTCACTCATTCATCGTTCATATATTCACTTATTTATTCATGCATTTACTTATTCATTCATGCACTTATGCATTCACTTGTTTATTCATGCACTCATGCATTTAGGCTTTTTATTCATTCACATACTCACACATTCACTTATTTATTCACACACTCACAAATTTACTCACTCATTCATCATGCACTCATTCATTGATGCAATCACTCATTTAGGCATTCATTCATTCATTCTTCATGCACCCATGCATTCACTTATTTATTCATTCATCAACATTAAGAATAGTGTGCTATTAAATGTTTTCAGAGAAAAATTCTTTCTTCCCATAAAATGAACAGCTTGCTGAGAAGACATATCACATAATCATGCACAAGTAATTTTGTTGATGTCATTTGTTTGGTTTGAATGTGTCATCAGTTACTGTATTCATAACCATTTCAGTTGAACTTTTGACTTTTCTCAAGGCATCTTTTCTAGAACATCTTTTATTCACATTGTTTTTTTGTTTTGTTTTGTTTTGTTTTTATCTTTCACTCTACACACCTGACCCTCCTCATTTTTTTGACACAAATGACTCCTAGAAACTCAATTACACTAACAACTAATTTGACTCTTCTTATCAGCCTCTCATCACATTTGGTTCTGATTATCTGCAATGGATTTGATGCACTTGAACTTTTTTATGATTCGATTTGAAGCATCTTCAGACCAGTTTTGAAAATTCAAAACATTAACCATGTCCTTTAGATCTTTTGAATCTGAATCATTTAGCAGTCCTGACTTGAAACACAAAACATTTATTTATAGTAGTTTATTTTTGTTACCAATTAAAATGCTGTTGTGTATTTCATATAAAACTATATTTATGATATTTCTTTACTAGTGTCAGGAGAGAAAATGAATTCAAAAAGTAAGTTTTGAGATATTTTACCTCACAATATAGATTTTCTCCAAGCTTACCCAAAAATATACATTCTGTCATCATTTACTCATTATCAAGTTGTTCTAAACCTGCACAAATGTAATTCTGCTGAAGATCATGATAATAATCATAATTATTTTGAAAAATGTGTGTAGCCAGCCAATCAGTTGCTGCTTACCATTGACTTCCATTCTATGGGAGTTAAAAATACAATGGAACCAGCAACCAACATTCTTCAAGATATCTTCTTGATGTTCAGCAGAAGAAAGACAACATTTCAAAAACTTGAGGTTGAGGGTGAACTATTTCTTTATGAATGAGCTCCAATTGGCTGAGAAAGATACATAGAACTCTTGCAAATAATTCTACATTAAATATATGGTGTTATTTATGAAGCCACTTAAATGCTCAGTCCATGTCCAGCTCAGTTATAAAAGAGATCCATCTGACAATAAACCTTAGCACCCCCACCTCCAGCCTGCGTTCCTGGCTGTCTGGCTCACAGTCTAATGTTCTTCCTGGCTGGATATCAGTGGCTAATTGCCAGTGATGTTTAGTAATTCTGTGCATGAGACAATGTGTCTGAAATCCAGTGAACAAGCTTTTTATCAGTCTCTTTGCCCCTGATTCACTTTGCATCTAAGTAATCACGACCAACCCCTAGACTCTCTTTCATGTCGGTTTTCCCACGCTTGTCCTGGACGTGATCACCAGTACTGCAAGTCAGGACGCTGTAAATGTGTGTGTGGCTTCAAATCATCCCCCTGTAATTGGTGTTTCAGACATGAAAGGCATTGTGGGATTAGTCAGTTGCATGGACTCCCTCTGTGGCTGAGATGAATTAGAGTATATTAGAGCATTAAAGGTCATGCACGGATAACACAGCATTGCTTCACTTCCAAGTGAGGTTGAGTCAGGTGAGGAAGTCTGCAATGGACAGGGCCGATGTGTTGGAAAGACATACTTCTCCCAAATATGAGCAATCTGTCATCATTTATTCAGACTTATATAACTTACTTTCTACTGTGAAATGCAAAAATCGAAATACTGAAGAATATTTCTGCTGGTTGCTGCTTTAGAATTGCAGTGAATGGGGGTTGAGCTTCAAAAAGGCCATTAAAATGTCATGAAGTGGTTCATACAATATCTTCACACAGACCAAAATTCACTGGTAATCCCTTCTAGTGAGCTGTTAACCACCAAGAATCACTGAGACAGTAAGTTGAACTCAGAAACTGGATTAGTCAGTTTTGTGAAGGACGTTTCTTTGCACTTGATCCACTGATTCATTCAAGAACTTTCTCAAAAGAATGATTCATTCACAAATCAGACAACACTACTTCTTTAAAAATTTGTGCCTAGGGGATCGAATATCTAGATTTTCAGTGAATAAATGTTTTGGTCTGTTTCTCACTGTTATATTTGGTCTGTTATATGACTTGAGAGGACTTTGAATATAGTAATAAAAGTAAAAAAAAAAAAAAAAAAGAATAAAATAATCTCTTAAATGATGTGTAGAAAATTATAATTACATTAGAATTATAATAAAAGGCTTATTGTTTTTATTATTATTAAAACTATTTAAATGGTATCCTTGTGAAAAATAAGTGTGTTGAATGTTCTCTGACACCTGATATCTTAAACATATATTTTTAATAAATGGATCACTTATCTATAGTAAGATGAGGAGATCCAGTTCAAAAACCGTGTAACTACGGTTCAACAAAACAGTTCAAATCTGTGTAAAAGGGCATATATCCAACATGATAGAGCATTAACTTTTAGCAACAGTCCACAGATATTTCAATTCTGAACCGCCGCAACACATACCTATATCAACTTAATAAGATGTATCAGGGTTCACGTATTGAGCCTGTGTTTTAGCGCCACTCAGTGGACATTTTTCTTTGAAACTGTGGCAGAACGTGCTGCAGGGCACATAAAAACGATGTTGCAGAAAAAGTGCACAGAGGTACATATTTTTATGAGACCAGGTTGATCTGAAAACACCGAATTCTGTTTGCACTGTATTATTTTAAAATAAAAATGGTAATTTTAAAAAGTATGTTGAAGCCTGAGAATTAATCACAGTCAATATATGCAACGTCTATGACATAATTTTATGTTAACTACTGCTAAAAATTGCCAAGATGCGAGAGTTTTGTTCCCACTGCATCAGATAACTCTTGCCAGTTGTCTTTTCTGGCATTGCTTTTAGTGGTGTCTAGTTGTGTTCAGGGTAGACCAGCGTCCTCAGCTTCTGTTTGTCTTGTGACTGCAGCTGTTCCTGCGCCCCGCACCCCACCTTACCAAAAGCAGCAGGAACAGCCAGAAACCAGCGGCTATGAGAAACACCCAGAAAGGATGCAGAGGGCTTAGGGTAGGTGATGTGTGTCGAATTGAGACACCTATCACTGCCTGTGTGGAAAGAATGAATGATTAGCCCTCTGCATCTCCTTTTGTGTCAGATGGCAGCTTCTCAACTCACACTTGATAAAGGGGTGTGCAGTGCTTGTCAGGAATATAGTAGCACAGGGCCCCGACGTGCTTCACAGCGGCACCTATACGGTGAAGGACCTGAGTGGCAGAATGGGGGATATTTCAACACCACGAGACTCGGGCTGTCAGAGCTAATGAACCCGTTCCAGTCCCTATTTGACAGTAAAATGTCCCCTATAAATAAAATATATGCTTAGTCGAGGATATTTGGTCCATGCTCATCTAATGTACATCTTCCAGTGTTGACTGCTTCTGTCAGTGTAGATTTACTTACTGTACATGACAAGCAAACACACAATCGATTTCCTGCTTACTTTAAATGAAGCGTACAGTCAAAAGGCATTTGTAAATTAATACAATATTTTTTACATTTTCTATGTTAAAGCATTGCAGAAAATACACACACACTTTTATTTGCACAAAATATGCTCTTTCTACGTTGGGTGTCTACAAATAGTTAAATCAAAACCTTAGTGTATCGTTTTATTATTTTAAAAAACATTTCAAACATTTTTAAACTAGTATTACTGTCCTAATCACAGAATCGGACAAGGCACATTCTAGCTTTGTATACTAAAATATTACACCAAAGGGCCAACATTCGTCTTTTTAAATTTGCGTCATTGCTGACAAATATTAACTGCATTTATGTGCAGGCAGAGCCCTAAACATAGGCCAAGTTGGATTTGAGTCATTGGCATCAGGGTAAAGTTAACTTTGTCTGGCAGGGGTCTGGCTCCGCTGAAGAAAGAGGATATCAGGTTCCTGCTTCAGTTGCTCAGAAGAGTTAATAAGGTGATGCAGCCAAGACGGAGGCCGGAAGCATCCCTAAATAAATAACAGGGTATATAAGGTGTTGTTCCCATAAAAGGTGGGAAAAACTCTTCTGGTCCCAAGGCTGGGCTGAGCAAGAAGAGAATTGGCACCGCAGCAGCAGGACTGCCCGGAAGATAAGAGTGGGGATTTCTTGCTGAATGGTCATTGGGAGGTGCTTCTCCAAAACCGGTGACTAGGTTGTGGGGTGACTAGATTGCTGAGCAAGACGAGAATAGGAAGTAGACCTTTTTATTTTCACCATCCAAGAGCTTGCAGGAAGACGCAACAGCCAAATGCAGGAGAAAGTGCCAACACTGGAGGTTGAAGTTGGCTCTAGTGTGCGTCAAGCAGACAGTAGATTTAGTGGAAGCAGCTGTAGGAAAAACATTATGCTTTTTCTATTTGCTTTCCACTCTAAGAACAAAAGGTACAAAAGCTGTCACTGAGGCGGTGCAGTTTCAAAAGATAGTAAATTGCACAATTTAGGTACTAAAATGTACCATTTAGGTAATATGCACCCTTTAGGCATAAATAAAGGTGTACCTTTTTCAAAGCAACCTCCCCAGTGACAGCTTTTTGTACTTTTTTTCTAACATTTATAAGAATATTATACACATTATTAGAAATAACAATAAAGTAGTTATAAGTGATTATGCATTTTAGTAATATGTAAAGTAGCACTATTTTCATTAAGGGCCAGTGTTTTTTTAAGGGTGGTTGTCCCATTTATGAAGGTGTTTATTATTAATTGTTAGTAAGTTAGTTGTTAAGTTTAGGTATTGGATAGGATTAGGGATGTAGAATAAGGTCATGTATAATAAGGCATTAATATGTGCTTAATTGGCACTAATAAATGGCTAATATTCTAGTAACATGCATTAAAATAAGCAGCTAATAGGTGGAACCATAAAATAAAGTGTAACCAAAAACACTTTTAAACATTAATGTCAGATGCTTAAAATTAAGTTCAATTCAAATTACTAATATTAAAACTAGTAACATATGTAATGGTGTTTTTGTTGTTTCAAAAATTGTTGGATGAAATTAAATATAAACTATCTATAAATAATCCACATACAGTATACTCATAAACATTCTGGTAGAGTAGTTTTTCCCCTCAGAATCTGTAATGTCAAATGTTAAGTTATGCAGCTTTGTTGGTAATTATTGTTTTGTTCGTTTCATTTTATTTTATTTCATTTTATTATTTGAAAAGCATTTTCACATGAAACAGATATTTGACCACTAGGGGAGGAAGGGGGGAGGGGGGATGTCTCCACATTTTAAATATCTTCTACATTCTTGCCCCCTAATTTTGGATAATTTCTAACCTTGGTGGAAAACTGAAAAGCTTTTACTGTCGATTTTTGATGTTTCATACCATTCTGGACTTCTTTCAAAGAAACAGTGAGAAGCCAGAAGACAGTCTGTCTCTAATTGTTATAGCCGTGCCAGTCCAGGCAACACCAGCAGAAACCCTGATGAGGGTGTAGATGTGGATGAAGCAGAAGGTTTTACTGCCCTGAAGCTGCATCATTATGTGAAACCGAGTTTGTGTGTGTGTCGGCAGTGTGGAACAGAGCCAATCATTTGTGCGTGCGTGCGTGCGTGCGTGAGTGTGTGTGTGTGTGTGTGTGTGTGTGGTATTGGGTATCATGCGTGTCAGTTGTGTACTGCTGGTTCAATCCTGTCAAATCCACACTGCCTCCTGCTGCCCCCTGCCGGTCTGTGTCACATGTTCAGAGAAACAGACACAGCTACATCTTATCTGTAATCTTAAGCTAAAGGCAATCTTCTAGTAACAACTCATGACTAGGACTAGACAGTATTAATAAGTTGTGGTCATGGAATAATATGTGAGGCATCGAGAAAGTACTCAAAGAAGCTTGAATAGAATTAGGTTTCTTCAAATAATGCTTGGACAAGCATAGCTGGAGGCTGGCAATCAAAGTTACTTTACAAATATCTGTCACGTTGCCAGTAGTGGAAGCATATTTATGCTCAGGCAATATTTCAGCCAGCCGGTGACACTGACTAAGCTGAAGGGCTGTTACTAGTCAGTTTAGCGGGAGGTGGGCTGTAGTTTTAATCATTACCCATCTGACTATGCAAATACACAGAGCAGGCCAATTAATGGGGTGTCATACATTTAGAGCCGTATTGTTTGTACACAAAGAATCCCTTTCTGAGACAACGTCATAAATCAGTCGGTGATGTCATCTAGTGACAATGCAGGACAATGTGGCTGTGTGACTGTCCCTCGGTGGACAGAAGAAGGAGGTGGTCCTGGCCCTCTGTGCCCTGTGGGACTGGCACTAGTATGGGTCCCCTATTAAAACTGAGCTAACAAGCTGTAAGCTAAATGGGTTATTGATAATTTATAATGCATGCACCTCTGAATGTTTTGGAAAAAATTGGATGTACAGTAGTTTTCAGGTCACCGTGATTTTGCCAAGACATGATCCTGGATCAACATCTTTTGTTGATCCTGGATCAACATTACTGTCCAAAAATATAGACTTATCCCAAT
>JAUMHE010000075.1:8779539-8797604 GCA_032359235.1 Enteromius mattozi
AATGTTCAGTGCTTTGCTACAATCTGTATTGTTAAAAGCGCTATATAAATAAAAGTGACTTGACTTGACTTGACTTTACATCCGGTCCAATGGGGCGACTCTATATGTCTATGTACATCCAATAATTTGACCGTTTGCAAAGACCCGCTATCCTTAGTTACCATTGCCATGACCGACAAACAATTCATCTCTCACACTACACACATGTTCTCTCACATAAAAAATACATTGCAGAGAAAACTGACAAAAATGAGCTTACATCTGCATAAACAGCTCCCGACTGGGGCGAGTTACCAGCAGCACATAATATTTATAATAATTCTGATCGGTCAGATCGCCTGTCAATCAAGCTCTTTGTAAACGGTCAACTCGCAGTAGTTGTTCCTCATTCAAAGGCCGTTTCTCAGACGGAAGGCTGCATCCTTTCGGAGGACGCATTTGTAGGCTGCATACATCATCAAGACTGGTATATTCGCGAGTCATAAGCATAATACAACAATTTACACTTAATTAAGAATAATGGTCAAATTTATATATTATATATATTCTAAAATGAATCTTTATGACGTATGCAGCCTACAAATGCGACTTCTGAAGGATGCAGGAAACGGCCAGTATTTTGTTTCTCTCTGAAGTATGTCATACGAAAGTAAAACCGGTCGCAAACGCGCTCATGAAGACAGTCACTCGTCGCCACCCACTGGTTGTAACAGTGTAACCTGCAGAAAGAGTCGCTGCAAAATGCTCATCACTCGAAAACGTAACCGTTTAGTGATTCAATCAGCGAAAAGTTCCATATGATGTAGTGCTCAATATAAAATAGCCATTTATTATTCACATACATTCAATTCAAGGACTCTGTTCTTTGACTGATGTGGTCCACCCAGTGTGGGCTGTGATAGACAGGAAGATGTTCACACCTTTATGATAAATGGTTATGTCTGCACAGACTTGCCAGCACAGAGATCTGATAGCATTACTGCTGTGAAATACAGAGCTTGTGCAGAACTCTAAACTAATTTTTACATGCCTCCTACTGACAAGCCCAACTCCGCCATTTGCCATGCAATCAATCAAACGAGCACAAAGCATACAAACCTTGTATTTTTGTTGCTTATAAGATTATAGTTGTCTTGATTTGTGGAGGAGTCTTATTTTGATTCGATAACACTTCAGCACAGCGTGAACCTTGCCAAGTGTCAATGCGATAAGGACACAAACCACAATGATTGTTCTATAGCTGGAGCAGATGAAATTGGTGTGTGGTGATGGCAATGTTTTTTAGACAGCAGCATACTGTGTGTGTGACAGAATCTGACAAGCAATATGCATCATTTATCATTTCACACATCCGAGCAGTTTCGCTTTCTGCTGTTGGGTTGCTAAGAGCTTCTTGCTTACATTAGCAATATTATAGCTCCATTCAGAGCAGCGTTTCTCATTATCGCAATAATTCTATTTTTACTGCATTTAATGCAAAAACTGTTGGTGAGGCTTTAGACACAGTGGACTCATATAGACCATATGAAATCACTCTCACACTATGATGTGGGAACTTTCAGCTGATGTCATCGGGTTTTATGGCAACTTGAGTGCGAAGCCAAAGCTCTTGACAGTGGCGTCTGCGTGTTGAGGTTAAGACATTATGAATATGGATGGAGACACTCTTATTTCCTTACTTTAAAAGGATATTTCACATGAAATTTCTGTTATCATTTGCTCACCCTCATGTTCTTCCAGACTTGCATGACTGACTTTCTTCTGCGGAACATGGAAAAAAATATGAAGAATGTCTGAGGGTTTTTTCCCATGCAGTAAGTCGGTGTTGTTTTGGACCACATTGGCTTTCACTGTAAATGACAAAAATATTTAAAATAATAATTAAATACACTTCAAATGTTCTTTTTGCACTCTGCATTAGAAAGGTATAAGTTAAATACATGTCATGAGGGTGAGTAAATGAAGACAGAATCTTCATTATTGGGCTCTTGATGAATGAATTATGTCTGAATTATGGATGAATTTTGTCTTTCTATTTCTAAACACTATTTTCATAGCCTATAAGCATTCATCCAAGAGTAGATGGTCTTGCTTGGCTTATATTTGAAATGTGTGTGGGATGCTTGATTATGCAGACTCACTCAGAGAACCTCAGGAGATTTAACCAGACATCCTCGGCAAAGCAGTGCCACTCTCAGACTAAAAAACATTGCATGCATAGTTGCATAATTGCATTTGATATCGAAGGGATTGTAAACAAGACGATCTTAAACAGACCAATTTCCAAGGAAAAAGTTTACTTTGAGCAATGATCGTCACCTACAAATGTTAGGCAAGCTGTGGCATAATATTTATTGATTTCCATGACGACTCTTTTAAGAATGCGTTCAGAGAAATCAAAGTGAAATTTAGACAGCTATCCTTTGAGGCTTGAATGTCATGTACCATTTAAGATAATTTAGGGTTGAGTTCACTCTTTTACGTGAATTGGATCATAAACGCTTGAATGAAACCATTATTATATTCGCGTCTATTAGTCGAGTTTCAGTTGGCATGGTGATTGCTGGCAATTAAAGTGACATGGAGATCTATAGACTCTTATGTATGTGTTTGTTAAACTCCCACAAGTATGACAAAAATCAGCTTTCAGTTTTAGGATCAATCAGTGTGAGGTAAGAGGACTCTGGGTGTTTACATGTTTGTTGGGCAACACATTGGCACTCAGAATCAACCAGGTAGGGTGTAGGTCTCTATTTGACTGAATCACAGCTCATAAGCCCTTAATTTATGCAGCTTTCACTTGGCATTACATCTTCTAAATCAAACAAAAGTATGATTCCCTGTTTTCTATGTTATTTAAAATTAAGTAAGGCTTTTTTGTGTGTGTGGGTCGTCTTTTTTACACAGATGAATTGTCTAGGCCTGTATTTGCATGTATGCTCATGTCATTTTATGAGTGAGTAATAAATAAGGATGTACGGAATGATAAAATCCTATAGAATCTAGTTTAAAATGCATGGGGAAATATTTGATTTAATTACTCAAAAAGTGTTGCAATAATCAAAAACTAGTGCAGTTATACAGTACATGTTATAGTACAGTTATAACATACTAAACTCCTTATTAATAGTTGTGCTCTTTATAAGAACATTACACCACAGCCTGCCTACCTGATCTCATGAATGTGCATATAAATAGTACGTCAAATAAAAATGAAAACTTGTGGTATAGATGCGCAAAAATTGACTGTGGAGTGTATATGCTATGCGATGGGTATAGAATTAAGGTTGTGGGATAGATGCGTGTATGCATGCCAACAAATTTCATATCATATGCACGCAGAAATTGTGTATTGTAAATTGTAAATATTAAGTCAGTAACAAATTATTTTAAGTTGAAACAACTTTCTGAATTTTTTTTCTCTGCCAAACACATGTGTCTGATATATACGCAAAGTAATTTTTTTTCGTATCAATGCCACAATTTTATTTTATTTTTTGGGTGTACTATTTATACACATTTTTATGAGGCTAATTAATTCAAAAATAGAAAGTAAGTTCACTGTATCCCTTGTGAAAAATAAGTGCATTAGCTGTATTAAATGTGCACATGTACAGTATACTTAAAAAATTAAATCTAAACCTATATTGTTTTTGCAGATAATATAACATTTAATGAATAAAAGATCACTTAAATGTACTTTAGGAGAGTAGCAGATTGCATTTAGTTTCAAATTGAACTATAGTGCTTTTACATTTAAATGTAAATAAATGATTACCTGCATTTTAAAAAGTATTTTATAACTTGATGCACAGAGAGAAAACAGATGAGCTTCTCATCATTAACCAATATGTGAAATACACATGTCTACATTATTTTTAAAGCCCACTCACATTACCTGCTTTTTCTCTCCACCTGCTTTTTCTCCACATTTACATCTGAGCATACAGTTTAGCTGTGCTGGTGAGGTACAGACTGGGGCATGAAGCTACTGAATCATTTATCCCTCCCATTGCTGTTTACCACAACCATTTAGCAGATGCTTTCATCCAAAACGACTTACAGTTTGCAGATTGCAGGAACAGTCCCTGAAGAGCTCCTTGCTTAAGGGCACATTCGTAAGAGGGGAGGATTGGGATCTTAACAACTCTCCAGTTACAGGGTCACCCCTCCTTGGGACACCATCAAGGACCCTTAACCGGCACCCCCATAGAGCGAAAGCACTAAATCATTCATGCCCCAGATTGTGCTGTATTATGGCCCATTGAATTCCGTGAATTTTGAAGTTGTTGAAAAACACAGAGCTTATGCAACAAACTGAAGTTTGATTTTTATCCCTCAGAGGCAATATAATTCCTCTCGGGTGGAGTATTGTAGAAATGCTGATGGTGAAATCATGCATCGGCATGCCTGGCCTGTAAAGAGAGTTATGCCAGCATATGAGCAATGATTAGGAAAGAGAGTAACGACAGCATTCGCTGATTCTTTAACCAGACCTGCTCTTATCATTCGATTTTACAGCAGACAAGGTCTCTGATTACACGTAAGCATTAGACATTACTAATCATGAAGTGAGTCTTCAAACCTTTTATGTGGCCCGTCTTTAAGTCACTCATCCATCAAGAGCTCTCTTCAAGTAGGACAAGGCCCTTTGAAAACCCTTACTGTTTGCTTATAAGCATAACTGACAAAACACTGATCATAAAAGGGTAGTTCACCCAAAAGTGAACATTTAGTCATCATTTACTTGCCTTCGTGTAGTTCAAACCTTCTGTGGAGCACAAAAGGAGGGTTCAGCTGTTTTTGCCCGTATTATTAAAGTCAATGGAACCCAAAATTCTCTACACTTATGTTCTTAGTGGAGTTTGGGAGTTTTGGATGCCATTGACTTTAATAATATGGGCAAAAACAGCTGAAACATTCATTAAAATAACTTCTTTCATGCTCCATAGAAGGTTACAGAGTAAATTATTAAATGTATGAAAAATACCATTACGTTCATTTCACACCTACTTTAAAAATGCATATGAAATGAAAGAGAAATTTACTTTACCATACTTTTACAAATACTAGTTATCATGGAAATAGCACAAGTTGAAGTATTTTAAATAGCTTAATACACAAAGACAAAACAAATGGGCGTTATATCATTAAATGAATATGTGAGATAAACTTTCTTCACAAATTACTTTAAAAATGTTTTACATTACCTGCCCCTTAACTTTAACAATATAAAGAAAAGCAGCAAAAATATTCTTCAGAATATTTTCTTTTGGGGTATTTTAGTACAAAATGTTTGGAACGACATGGGGGTGAGTATATATATATATATATATATATATATATATATTTTTTTTTTTTTCCATTTTGGGTGATCTATCCTATTAAGTTTGATGAAGTTTTATAGTGTTGATGGAGCCAGGCTACAGTGCCAATGGCTGCTATACTACTGTATATAGATAGATAGTCAAACCACAGTAAAAGAAGTATTAAACTTTCAGTTTATTTCCAGATTTACCAGCATGTGCTTCTTATTAAGCCTCAGAAACTGTGGTGCCACTCAATTAAAAACACAGCCAATTGTGTTTTCTTTTTTCTAGTATGTGTTAGTCATGTTAAGGTATAGCATTCGTTGTAAAGTGATCAGATGAGGATCAGATGGCAAGCCTGAGCCCCAAGGGCTGTGGTTTTGTGTATGACGGCAAGTGTGGGTGCAGTGCGGGCGCAGTGGCTGCGGTGGAGGCTGACGCGTGCCGGCCCTGTGCAGGGTGTGTAGGCATTGTGCTGGCACACCCTCTCTCGCGCGTCAGCCCGGCCTGTCTCTACAGGCGCCAGATAACAGCCTACAGCTCAACTCAAGCCTCCTTTCACTCAGTGCTGTATCCCCTCAGGTGGACAACAGCTTGTTTCCCTGTTGCTGCTTTACTGATAACCTTCTGTCTCACGCTGGCAATCAGATGCAGAGGAAATAAGAGGTGCAGATGTGTGGGATGGTGTCCCGTGTCTCATGTGAGCTTAGCACAATAGTTTCTTATAATTAGCATGCTATTTTACTGTTTAGTGTGAAGAGGTGGGGCTGTTAAAATGACTGGTTTCTCATCAAACTTATTTGCTTAAAGCTTTGTAAAGTTACTCCCTAAGGAAGTATGTCCCAGATTTGAAAGTTGTTAGAAGAGAAGACGCACTACAAAACAGCTGCTGATTAATTTAGTTGTTTGTTGTGTGCTATTGCCCTCTTCAGTTGAAGCAGAGATTGCAGTTCAACAGTACAGCATATACTGTAGATGGCTACCACAAGAAAAAAAAGAGTTAAACCGGTTTTGATTTGAGTTGAGTTGATTTTCTCAAACATGATTTACAAAGACAAATTGTGCTTTAACCAATTTAAAACAAGTACTGCGGTAAAGTAGTTTTGCAGTTATGTATGAGGCGCCACGTAGGATTTAAACCAAACTTTGCTTATCAAGACATACATAAAACGCTTATATACACCTACAAATTACTCACATATAGATGTATAATGAATAAAACTTGACGCATGCATACACACGTGTCAAGTTTGTATGTATATGTAGATTATTAAAAAGTGTATATACATTCATTACTAACATAAGATGTCTTGGTATGGATTTTATTTTAGTGTGCTTGTGTATTTCATATATATTTTTAACATCCAATAGTAGGCTATACATGTAAATGTCACATGTGAGTAATATGTAGGTGTATGAACGCGTATTGATAAGCGAAGTTTGATTTAAATCATACGTGGCGCCTCATAATTTCTCACTGTTATCAGTGTTAGGCTGATTTTTGGTATATTTTTCGAGACTGTAATGTACAAAAAAGTTCAAAAGTTTCATAAGCATGTGGTGAATAAGATTAAAATAAAACAATAAAAAAAAGAATAAAGACAGAAATCAATACTTTTGTGTAGCAAGAAGATTCAAAAGTGACAGTAAATATATTTAGGCTATAATGTAAACGAATCAGTTCAAATTAAATTAATTCTGTTTTTAGAACTCTCTATTTATCTTGATTTCTATAAAATATTAAGCAGCACAGCTGTTTTCGCCACCGATAATAATAAGATAAACGATGAGTTAAGCAATAAGAAGTAGTTTAATTGAGTGAGATGAAATCAAACAGCAACAGCACTCAAAGGCTAGTGTTATATACATAGTATACAGACTCTAAAAAGGATGAGTGTAAATACTTTTGGGAGTCCTATAAAGAGGCAGTGGTGTCAGAAGAGGGCGCCATTGTGCTGCTCATCCACATCTTCTCTTCATTCTGTCTGTTTGTTGCAAAGGACAGAATGTTGGAACTATTTTACTGCTGCAAGATTAATTGACTGCAGATATATTTAAGTGCTGCTTATACAGTATCATATTTCTTTGCCTTTTCTTCAGCACAGTGTCATTCCACATGATAATAATTAAGTTTCGTTTTGGGGCAAAAACATATCATGGTGGAATAAATGAGTGCCCTTATCATCGCTTTAAAGTCTGGTCTACAGTAAAGTGTATTTTGGTCATAAGCACAGAATGGAGTTGTTTAAACAAAAGCAAAGCAGACAACATAGAGGTTGGTTAATCTAAATTTATACAACAACAATAAACCAGTGGATGAACTTGCTTAATCAAATAATTGCTCAGCCGTCTCAATAAAAGGTTGTAAAGATAACCAAAGAAATGGAATGGAAAATGTGCATAAACATTGTGCCATGCATGTCTATCTATCCACAAAGTAATAACCTCTGATTATTTTATAAACATAACTCTGAAACAGCATGTCTAGGCCTGGCTGTATCTGTCACGGCAGATCTTTACTGTACACTAGAACTGAAGAAATGTGATTTATGAATGAATAAAATGTGACTGTATACTATAGTTAAAACAAAACATAATATTCAGATGCAGGATCTCTTTATGGGTCCTTGTTGTAACATCAGATGAAACTGCACTTTAGAGCAATTGTAAAACCTGCGCCAATATCTTCAAGCCATTTTATGAGCACTTAAGCAGCAATAATTCAATGGATTGATATGCACTGCATTTATAATGTACCTCATGTATCTTTTTTTATCAATTCACTCGACAGACAGATAAAACAGAAAAACAAGAGTTTAAAAAAAAACTAAACAACAACAACAGGATTTTAGTGTAACTGATTACCATAAATTGTTCCCCTATAATGCCTTATGGAGGCAAATTAGTATCAGCACCCAAAGGTACTTCACAATATGGAGGCAAATCAATGCCAACTCCCCAACGGCGAATCTAAATCTCCGCGAATCCCAGTCCACATGATCCAGGTCCAGAGATTAATTTGTGGTCCGATCTACCAGCACTAATCCCCGCAGACTCCGATCCGCAATTTCCCGATCCAGTTCCAGAGTTACGGCCAGGAGTGCCATTCCCGAGTCCAGTCCCAAAGTTTCAGCTGGTAGCGCCGATCCCGAATCCAGTTCCAGAGCCTCAGCCAGGAGAGCCTATTCCGATTCCAGCCCCCAGATCTCGACCAGGAGTGCCGATACCGATTCCAGCCCCCAGATTATGGCCGGGAGCGCCAATCCCGATCCCAGTTCCAGAGTCTCGGCCAGGAGAGCTGATCCCGATTCCAGTTCCTGTTTCTCGGCCAGGAGTGCCGATCCCAATTCCAGCCCCTAGATTACGGCCAGGAGTGCCGATCCCGATCCCCGTTCCAGAGTCTCGGCCAGGAGAGCCAATCCCGAGTCCATTCCCTAGTTTACAGCCAGGGGAGCCGTTCCCGATTCCGGTTCCTGATTCATGGCCAGGAGAGCCGATCCCAAATCCAGTTCCTGTTTCTCGGACAGGAGTGCCGATCCCGATTCCAGTCCCTAGATTACGGCCAGGAGTGCTGATCCTTGTTCCAGAGTCTCGGCCAGGAGAGCTGTTCCTGAATCCAGTTCCTGAGTTATGGCCCGGAGAACCGATCCCGATTCCAGTTCCTGTTTCTCGGCCAGGAGTGCCGATCCCGATCCCAGTTCCAGAGTCTCGGCCAGGAGAGCCGATCTCGATTCCAGCCCTTGAGCTTGCACTTGAAGAGAGCCCTCCAGAGTCTGCGCTGCAAGAGCGCCCTCCAGAGTCTGCGCTGCAAGAGCGTTCCCCTGAGTTCACGCTGCAAGAGCGCCCTCCAGAGACCGGTCCTCCCTATGGACACCCACACGACCCTGGGCCCTTATGATCGGTTGACCTCCCCATGAAAATTTGGGGGGGGGTAAAAGGGTTACGGTCGTGGAAGTTGTGGGTAGGGAGGGGATTTCGCCATGGCCTCCCGAGTGTCCTGATCAGCCATGGCCTCCCGAGTATCCAGATCCGCCATGGCCGCCCAAGGCTCCCGATCCACCATGGCCCGCCAAGGCTCCTGATCCACCATGGCCTCCCAAGGCTCCCGATCCTCCATGGCCCGCCAAGGCTTCTGATCCACCCTGGAGGCGACCAGTGACTCTGCCCCGTACGGCCTCCAGGGTGCCCCCCCCCCTCTGGGATGTTGCCTTCCGGGAGGGGGAGGTGATGTCAGACTCTGTGTTTGGTGTTCCTTGTGTTTTGCTCCCCATGTGTCTGCCATGCCCTTATTTGGTCCTGTTTCCTGTCCTAGTTTAGTTGATTATGTTAATTAGTGTCCAGCCGTGTTCCCCATGTGCCTTGAGTTCTGCCCTCGTCAGTGTCTGTATTTAAGTGCTTGTGTTTCTACCCTCTGTGTCAGTCTTTAAGTGTCAACCTAGTGTGTGCTTTGTTCCAGTTCCAGTTGTTCTCTGATTAAAGTCACTGTTATTTGCAAGATCTGTGCCTCATGTCCTATCTGTGGGAGTGCCAGCATGACAACTTTACTTAAAGCCTTAATACGTAATCAAATTTGTTTTATGCCTTGTAATGCATATTAATGCATTATACAATCTCTTGAATAATTGTAACCACAGTTCAGTTATGTAATATAATTTATTTTATTACAATGTAATTATAATTAATTACCACAAGATATAATGTATTACAACACAAATTATGAATAATTATAATGCATTTTAGGCCTACCCTTTGAACACAAAGGCTTCAAGTAGTCTTACAAAAAAATAGAATTAAATTAAATTAAAGAATAGAATTGACAAAATGAGCAATATTATTATGGCTGTTTAAGATCTTAGTATAAAATTGTGAAACTGTTGAAAACTGAGTCAGTTGAAGTTAGGAACCCCCTTGTGAGAGGGAGAGGAGTGCTGGAGTGGACAAATGCTAGCAACCAGTGTTTGTTTGCTATCAGCAGAACATTTCTCTTGTCAAATAATGATTGAAGATCAAAACTAATACAAGCTGCCCCTTAACGAGAAACATGTTATGAGATTTCTCTTTGGATGAAATCATTAGGGTTTTGCAAGCAGTCACTTACATCATATCAGATAACTGCTATGTAGCTGAATTTTACAATGTTAAATAATCCAGCCCTGTCTGTCAGAGAATGAGGGTGTTAGGAGGATCTCCATTACTGTTTGCATCATGTTTGACGATCACCACGTTCTTCTTTAATCATATGAAACAAAGAAAGATTTTTTTTATCGTTAGCTCTTTCAAAAGTAAATTAAAAACCTTAATCTGTGACTGCAAAATCAAAGTTATGGCTTTATTTATCTGTTTTTTGTGGTTTTAATGGTTTTCCAGAATGAAAACCCTACTCCCACGTCACAGCATGTACCAGCGGAGAATGTGAAGCATGGCTTGGCAATAAATCCAGCTGTCTCACTGCAAGAACTCAGGCCTTCAGAGGAACCCAAGCCTGGTTCACCATATTGCCTCATGTTTCTCTCTCAGTCAGCATCCTTCACTTTTTTCTTTCATCTTTTTTGATTATATTTTTGCTGCTGTATATGCTTTGTGTTATACTAAATGCATAATGCATAATACTTTTACCAGCTGTTAGTCATTTAATGCACACGAGAGCCAAAATATCGGACTATTTTTCTACCATACTGTCCATTATCTGCTACTGAGTGCAAATTAAGCTAAAGGCATTAAAGCACGTAATGGCATTCACAGCTCATTTTACTTCTGTAGTGTAAGTGAAACAGAACATTCTGGAGAGACTTGATTTTATGGATGGGTGTTAATGTGTGCCCACTTTTACCATTACTCAGTCAAATTATGTGGACGGAGCAGTCATTTTGAGAATAATTAACATTTCATGTGAGAGCAAAACCATTCCCCATGCAAGCTTCACTTATGTTCAAGTTAATCACGCAAATCCGTCGCATTGACCAGCAGAAAACTGTGTGAGTACATGAACAATAAACAATACAATTTTGCAAAAAATGTGACTGGCCTCCTGAAATACCAATTACCTATCTATGGGCTTTTTGATTAGGACACGGAAGCTAAAAATCTATTTTACACCAAAGAGAGTATTAATACCGTAATGGTGATGCTTCTTTTATAATTTTGCTAATATTGTTGTAGTGATACTAATTAAAACAAAATCCATTTTATTAATCATTGAATAATTTATTTATTAATGATTTGTAGAAGTATTATATGTATTATAAAATATGTATTGTTACAATAACTTTTCATATATATATATATATATATATATATATATATAAACATATTTTTCTGTTTTGTATTGCACAGAACACACATACCTGTATGTACACACTGGATGCAATTAATTGTGCTTAATCATTTGACAGCACTGACGGAAACCTGTCAGTGGAAAAAAAAAATCCTCTCATTTTATTGGCTAATTCCTTTAAGTGAGAATACAGAAGAAGCCCGCTATAAGGCATTAATATGTTTTATGTTACTTAAATGTTTTTCCAGCTTTTTGCAAGACTGACTCATGTATCTGTTCCTGAACAAGCAATTGAATGTGTGTGTTCATTGCATTTAGATATCTCAGGGGCTTTGGCTCGTAACCGTCTCTGTTTAAACTGGCCTGCAAGAATCCCTATAAATCTACAGGGATTGTGCAGTCTGGACTGTGGCCTTCATTCTCTTGCTCTTCATTGTGTCATGAAGGATTTACAATGTTTTCTACTTTTCTTTTGTCACTTCTTATAAGCTGTTTCACATTAAGCACATGCGTAATTTCTCTATTGAGATATGTAATAATAAAATGTTGTATTTGGATAGATTCTGTGGTTAATCGCTGTTACAAACCTATGGCCTCTGCAGCTCTTCAGATTTTCAGGAAAGCATTTATCTTAGCAGATAGATCTAATTTATTCATGCCTATGAAATAGTCAGAAATCAGAGTCAGAATATTAAGTAATAATAGTGTTTCTGCAGATATCAAGTGAGTTTAAATAAACCGACTGTGCTAACTTAGATTTGAATAAGTCACGATGCCTGAGACCCTGAAAACTTTTCACTGAAGAACCAGATTTTCAGTGAATTTTATCACAATTCACTGAAAGTTCCTGTCATACAAGTTGAAATTCCTTCATGAAATAAGAAAGTCTAAGACCCACTCAGACAGTATTGAAGTTAGAGAGCCTTTCAGTTGACTGCATGTGAATATAATGAGCTGCTGGAGTAGTAGGTTTGCTGTTCAAATGGTCTGACTTTCTCAAAATTTAATTAAAATATACAGGTGCATTTCATAAGTCTTTGTGATGATTTATGCTCACATTTAACAAAATTATAATGTAAAATTTTACTTTTAATATTTAATGTTAATTAATATGTTATATATAAGTTTCTCTACTGGCATCCATGATAGATTTTATTTGATTTGATTTTATTATTGAATGTAGAAATCACTGAAGCTTTGTGTAAAACAGCTTTTGTGTTCAAAGACAACTTTTGTGTTCAAAGTAACAATAGAACTAGCAGATAACAGAGAGCAGATGGTGGAATATCAATGTCATTTTTTCTAATAATTAATTGAGAGAGTTTGGCATTTGATAGCTGGACCAGCAACCATACAGTTAGACTGAGGAAAACTATCTGAGTGAGAATCTTATCTGCTATACTCAACAAATCAGTATCTCACCATCATTTCATCTCTACCATCTGCTGCACAGGTCACAAGAGCCCTGGAACCGGAAAACAGCTGACAAGAAAAGAAGAAGTATCAGCTTCCAGAGAACGATTGATTTGTAAATAAGAGGAAGATCCCAGACCCAGTGCCACAAACAACCATGGAGAACATTGGTTCAATGACACAGGGCCTCTTGAACAAGGAATTAAAACCTCCTGACTTGTGCTGCCAGGGTCATGCCAATGCCAGGGGTTCACGATGACCCACGAGGGCATCAGAGGTCAGCGTGAAGCTTTGTAGAAGTGAGAGAGGAAGTTGTTGATGTTGTGGCACATTTGCTGCACGTTTATTAAAGGGAAGGCATTTTTCTGCCCACTGGCATTTTCCCACTCTGACTCTGCAATTTATGTTTTGACTCTTATGTCAACAGAAAATGTAATTATATAATTTTTATTGCCACATTAAAATAGCCCACCATTACCACACTTTTTAGTTAGGAATAAATGTTGATAATTGACTCCATTACATCAGTGCTTATGGTCTTGTTTTTCATGATTTCTGCAAAAACTATTTACAATAACAAATTACTGCGATGTCAAAGGTACATTAGTGCAGCCCTCAGATTTCAGCACTAGTACTAGAGTGACCACTTGGTTGGGTATTACTTGGGTGACCACCTGGTTAAATATTGATTAGTTGGAATCCGACGCAAAGCTAAAATAAGCCTAATGGCACATCATATGTCTTTTTAGGCAAGGTGCCTAGATATGGGTGTCAGGTCATAAAATATTTAAAATATAAATATAAAATATTTTGAATACTGAATTTGGGTTTAACGTGATCATAATTTAACACAAGCATTGTGAGTTACTGATGTAGGGCTTCATTTCCAAAGTTATTGAAACAGCAGATAAATTAGGCCTACAAAAAGTGAGCAAAGACATAGTCTAACAAGAGTTGAAGCACTTTCAAAACAACATTTGCTTTAATTAATAAAGCTGTCTTCACTGTGAAATGAATGAAAAAAAGGATTAATTCAGTGATGCGCTGTTTTACTGAGGCTTTGTTTGTGATGCATTTCATTCCCAGAACAAAAGTAAACAAAGTAACTGCTATTACTATGTCTTAAAGGAATAATTCACCCAAAAATGTCATCATTTACTCTCTCGAGTAGTTCCAAACCTGTAGGAATTTCTTTGTTCTGCTGAACACAAAGGAAGATATTTAGAAAAACCATATAACCAGGCTTTTGGGTCACCATTGACTTACATAGTATTTTTTTTTACTATAAGTCAGTGGTGACCAAAACAGCCTAGTTAGAAACTTTTTTCTATACATCTTCCTTTGTGTTCAGCAGAACAAAGACATTCTTACAGATTTGCAACTATTTGAGGGTGAGTAAATGATAACAGAATTTTAATTTTTGGGTGAACCGTTCCTTCAGAAGCAAGTTTTTAGTCAGTATTAACTTGCTTATTGAACTGTTGTGTATGCATCTTGGCTTTGGTACAAATATTGTTTTTGAGTCACGACAGTTTTCTTTGCTGATATAAATCACTGATATAATTTTTTGGTAGGCAGGCAAATTGAATACTGAGCTGTTTTTCTTATTATAGAGCTAATTTCCACTTTTCCCTCCATTTTCCACCTTGTTTCAGAGTGCTTCATGAAGGCTGGGAAGGAGTCTCCATCAGTGAATAGTGATTATTACCAAGGCAAACCTGTCTCAATTAGATACATCACTGGTACTCCAGCTGGCTCCATCTTTTCCTTATTCTTCTATCTCATTTCATCAGCGGGACCCATTTCTTGCAGCAATAATGAGATCTGAAGAGGAGCGAACAGCGCTTCTGAGGAACAGACTCTCTCTTTCGAGATTACTAGAGCACAGTGCATGGAGGAGGACACAATGGAGCTCAGGTGTAGTCAACCCATGGTTTATCTATGCTTGCATTGTTTAGTGGCCAGCTTTGTTTTAATGATCTAAATGTTACGGCCATAATTTTTTACACAACAAGCATGTGCAACTTAAGTTTGATCCATTGTATGCAACAGCATATGAACTTATCATAAAAGTTCTGAAGATTCAAAGATCAAGGCAATACAATGGTTCAATCTCTCCCCATCACTAATATATTATTACAATTTAAAATAACTATTTTATAGTTTGCATAATTTTCAATAATGCTGGGCAATGATTAATCCCGTTTAATTGCATCCAAAATAAATGTTTTTGTTTATATAATATATGTTTGTGAACTGTGTATAATTATTATATATATATATATATATATATATATAAGACACACATGTACAGAATATATTTTGAAAATTTTTACGTGTATTAACATTCATATATTTGTAGTCATATCATCTATATTGCATATAAATATATTTAATATAAACACTTTTCTTTGTTCAGTGTTTTTAATAATAGTTCTTAATATTATCAACAAAAATGTATTATTATAAACAGAAAGTCAGAATAAAATGCATTTATTTGAAACTTCTGTAACATTATACATGTTTTTGTTATAAATGTTTTAAGAATGTATTTACTGTTACTTTTGATCAATTTAATCAGTTCAGTTATGCTGATTTTTATTGTTGTTGTTGTTATTAAAGCCTTACCAACACCAAACTTAAACGGTATATCTTCTTGAGCAACGAATCAGTATATTGGAATGATTTCTCGAGGACTATGTGACACTGAAGACTGGAGTAATGACTCAGCTTTGCCAGAACAGGAATGAATTACATTTGAAAATACATTGAAATTAAATAAGTAATTTTCAGTTGTAATAATATTACATAATATTACTATTTTTTACTGTAATTTTTGATCAAATAACATTTGCAACACTTTTGCAAATAAAATACTTCTATAAATTAATAATTCTATTGCAGTGGGCTCTTTAAAATCTACAACAAAGTAAATATGACCTCTTTCTGTCTTGGGACTGCTGAAATCAATCTCTCTAGAATATTTTGTTTCTTCTTTTGGAAAGTCATAGAAATGCAATCATGATGTTTTTTAAAATAAGATTGCAAAAATTATAATTTGCCATGGTCTCGCATTTGTCTCTAGTTTGCACCTGGTTTACTCTAGCTTAGTTGCAAACCTGGAATTGAAAAAGCATGTCTAAACAAGTCAAGTGGCTAGTTAAGTCATGATTATTCAAAATTTGGTGCCCAACAAATATGTCTCCTGTGCTGGCAAGGTAGCTGCAATCACCAGACATGTACTTCCAGACCTCTAAGAGCAGGGGTTTGTGAGATGCAGGGGTAACAGGGGCAATCATCTCAGCAGGACATATGACTGCTTATCTGACATTCTGAATGCAGGTGCACAGAGAAGGTACGAGAAAAGCATTTCATCTCTGCTTCTGCTTAAAGCCCAGGTCTCCAGTGGCGACGACTCTACCTTGCCACATTTACAGAGCCATTACAGTGCATTGTAAGCCCTTGTTAAAGTGCACAATTTACCACCATCCACTTTCATTCCCTGCTGTCCAAAAACTATGACTGTAAATGGGCCAACAACATCAGTCAAACTTCTTCAGCTAAATAATTTGTTTGTTTTCCATTTTGTGCTGCTAGATGTGCTTTTGGGTTGTTTCCATATTGTGTTTGGCTATTAAAACATTTCGGGGAAAAAAATGCATTAACTTCAGTTACATAAATTAAATGATAGGCCTGTTTTATTGGATTAAACACTTGGAAATAGTGCTGAAATTTCACATTCTTCATATCATCAGTGTATTGGTTTTGACAGTTGTTACTTGATCAAGTTTGACTAACTTCAGTGGTTTTTCAGCGAGCTTTGTCTCACCACAGCCTAAATCACACAGGATTGCTTGTGCTGGTGTATTTGAGGAGTTACAAAAGAAGAGATATGACAAATGTGTGATTTATTCTTATTTTAATACATTTTTTATTTAGTTTAGTTTTAAAATGATTGTAACCAGTGAATGTGCAGATAAAAACTGAATGCACACGATGCCGGGGGTGTTAATTCTGTCTGTAATTAATACGGCGTCAGTCACTGTTGTCAGCGTGCACTTGCATAAAGTTGGCCTGTTAATAACCTTGCAGATGTGAGGTGAGAATTTATAAAAGCAAAAGACCAGCACCATTCTCAATAAAATGCCCTTTGCAAAAAAAAAAACTACTGATTATACTGATTATTCTAGTTTTTGTATAATCTGTGGGGTGCTGCTTACAAATTAAGCATAATACATTTGGAGAACATTCTTTCCAGTGAGTCTGCAGTAAATATTAATGTTGCTGTTATTTATTTCCCTGTTTTAATGTACTTGAAATATTAAACTCAAAATGCAGAAATTAAGGGTGACTTGAATCTATCTATCTATCTATCTATCTATCTAGGCTACATGAATTTCTAGCATGCAAAATCAGGAAAAATGTTTCCTGTTTATTTCTTGATTAAAAAATCTGTTATACTCAAAACATAGTGATACAATTATTTATATATATATATATATATATACAGTACTGTGCAAAAGTCTTAGGCCGCTAGTATTTTCACCAAACAAAAAATGGTTTTAAGTGAGTTATTTCTATCTTTTGCGGTTGCGTGTCAGTTGGAAATATCAGTTTACAAACTAAATCTAGAAGAACTGTGGCGACAGTCTCCAAGATGCTTAAAAAAACAAAGCTACCTGAAAAACTCTGGGCAAGTGTACCTTGGAACAGAAGCTGTTTTACCAAAAGCTGTAATACCAAATTTTTATTTGATTTAGTTAATGGAAGTTCTATTTATGATCTATTTTTGGCATTATTTTTAATAGGATCCTTATTTTACAGCATTTTTACACAAGTGTCTAAAACTTTGAACAGTACAGTAGCTTTGCAGGTAGGTTTTTTGAAGCATTTCACAGTTCTTCTGGATTTAGTCTGTCTCAGTTTGTTCTGTTACTGTTCTGACTGGATGATGATCAGATCAGATCTCTGTGTGGAGCACTGGCTGTTGTCAGCAGTGTTGGGGAAGCTACTCTGAAACTGTAGTTTGACAAGCTACAAGCTACTCGTAAATTAAAGTAGTTAAACTA
>JAUMHE010000075.1:8797704-8812734 GCA_032359235.1 Enteromius mattozi
CTCTCTCATCTTTTTAAGTGGGAGAACTTGCACAATTGGTGGCTGACTAAATACTTTTTTGCCCCACTGTATATATAATATATATATATAGATATATATAGATATATATATAAAAATGAGTACAGTGACCTAGTGATTATGCTCCAGACATATAGCAGTGATTCTCACATGGGAGAAGTGGGTTCGATTCCTGCTGGGCGATCAGACTCCCCTTCATTTCCTGTCCTGTTACTTTGTCTCTATCATCAAAAATCTAAACAAATTGCAGACCTCCACAAAGCCGTAATAAATAGTGTTCACTCGAGGCCCATAACTCAGAAGGTTACTACAACTTGCTTTAATGTGAAGGGAGTGTTAGCAAGGCTAGGCAAGAAACGGGGGACAACATGCCTTTGCTCCACGCTTGCAACCCAAGTATCCATTTCATAGCAAACGCTTATGAAAGCAACCTAAGTACCTGCTTAATGTTTATCGACTGAAGAACCCAGTTTTTCTTCCTGCTCTCATTCCTCTGAACTTTTGATCTGTCTATTGCGTGTCCATTATCTCTTCATTCTCAGCCCCCAACAGCTGTCTTCACTTAGTCTCCTCGGTATCGCTCCAGATGTGTTGCGTTGTTTTTGAATGGGATGTTCTTTGGATTGGACGCTTATTTGGGTATCACTCTCTATTCTTTCAAACGGCTGTAAATGTCAGCGTCTCACATGCGCTCGTGCGTCATTGCAGACATGTGCCTGAGTTCGACAGAGGGAGGAGAGGAGCTGCAGAGCCGGTCGAAGCTGCTGTGTCTGCTGGACTCGGTGACGGATGCTCTGGTATGGGCCATCTCCAAGACAGGCCTGAGCTTCCAGCAGCGCTCCACCAGACTAGCTCATCTGCTCATGCTGCTCTCCCACATAAGGCACCTCAGGTACAGACAATATAAATATGGAATAAGGAACGTTTGATTCGTCTTTGAGTGCACATCATGCTAGATTATACTCAGAAAATCTGTCTTGTGCTTCCTGCACAGTAATTAATAACTTTTGCATAGTAGTGTATATTGTAACAAAACAATCTATTTTGAATATAAACTGTCGTTTCTCATTTTTTATTTAACAAAGAATCCAACACAATGTTTTCCAACATTGAATATAAATCAGCATATATGTTTCTGAAAAAAATGTGACACTGAAGACTGGAGTAATGATGCTGAAAATTTAGCTTTGATCACAGCAACACATTTTAGTTTAAAGTATATTTAATAGAAAATAATTTTCCACAAATTTACAATGTCTATAAGTATATACAGTAATGTATCTAAATACTTTTTCTGAAAGGTTAATTTGTATTATATACAAATTAGCTTATAGCCTGGGTCTATTTGTGACTTTTGATCTGTTTGTCCACTCTCTGTAGTAACAAAGGCATGGACCACCTCCACTGCATGAAGATGAAGAAGATGGTTCCTCTGTATGACCTGCTTCTGGAGATGCTGGACGCTCATATCATGCACAGCTCCCGTCTGTCTCACTCCGGCCCTCGAGTGGCTCCTAGTCCCAAAGAGAGCAAAGCCGTCCAGGAGGCCTTCGCCTGCACTTCTGAGCATGGAGAGACTTTAGGACCCTCAACCGTTTCTGGTGAGATATAGAAACAGTAGTTTCTTTCATAATGCAGGTATTGTGACATTGAAATAAAAAGTTTTACTGATGGAAATAGCTGTTTTAAAAAATATTTAGCTTCTACATTCACTTCACAGGATGTTGCTAGCTAACATTCTGCCATCAATCTTCAAATAAGTACAAAATATCACGTTAAATTGCTCTTCTTTCTCTCCAGCGCTCAAGAATGATCTATAGTTTTGGGAGAATGGACAACAAAAACAACCATGCAGAAAGAGTGGAGTAGAATTTCTCAAGATGAAAAACATTTTTAGTTTTTTAAAAATTTGGCCTTTGCTGTGAAATCCATTTTTTCTTTTTTAACAGAGCTCATTTTGAACACAATTGTTTGGTTTTCTGTAGCCATAAAAGTCATTACATTCTTACTAAACGTTATCAGTTGCTGATGATTTAAAAACTGGTTACTATTTGTTTAGATTTTGAATTTCTTTTTTGAAATGTAACATGCAGGCGATATCTGACAGCATCATGCATCTCATAAAATCTGTGCTTTCTAAACAGTACATTTGCAACTCTTGCTTTTTGTAAAGGAAAAGACAGCATCACACTGATGCCCTCATCAACTGTACCAACTGCTGTAGATAGAGCAACTATTGACCACACTGTCAGAACAGATCAGATTCCTTCACTTACAAAACGACAATATGGACAGTCTATTGACTTTTATTTAGTATTCTAAAGATATGAGAGGTTAACGGAACAAAATGTGTTTAATGAACTTTGTTCGTCCTGCTCTCTACCCAGTAAACCCTTTTAACACCATATCAGCCTTGTACAAAGCATTTATACATTTTCTAAAGACAGCTCGATCTATTGCTACTATTCCACTGTGAAAACCTGTTTGTAAGATGCACCACATCTACCAAAAAAGTACATGTGATGTTGCACTTTAATATTTCTCAGAAATATCTGAAGCCCTATCTTGAGAATAATATACATGTATATATATATATGAAGAATTCATTTGCAAATTTTTTTTTTCAATTCAGTCATGTTTTCTTTTATTGTGCATTCCAATTAATCTCAAAGCTGCAGTTGGATTGTTTTGACTAGATAAAAAAAAACAGGTAACTAACACAATAAAAAAACATATGGAAAAAAAAAAAAAAAAGTAGTTATGTTTTTGCAAGTAAACTCTTCATATATATATATTGCAGTGCCTACAGTGATTATAGCCTAGATGACAATAACCAAAAAAATTTATACAGGTAAGGAGAAAGTGAATTTAATTGATATAAAACCAAACCTACCTTGAAGATTATAAGATACAGATAAATGTTACAAGTACTTCATTTTAATAAATGCACATTATTTATGAATGTTATTGTTTCTGCCGGCAGCCATCTGAATTGTAACAATTTTGATATGAAGCTCAAATATTGATTTTACACATTTTGCCAACTAAGCATTAAAAACCAACTGTAATACATTTGTTGTAGACAATGTTTATTTTTGAACAGAACAAAAGTTTAATTTGTAAAATGTTTTTGAAATGTACTTTTCTGTACACATCTGCCTTGCAGTGCTTCTGTAACTGTAATTTACACAGGGGTGTATTAAAATGTTTCTATGTGCATTTGACATTATTATTTTTGGGCTTTTTGGGCAAATATGAACAGTTAATTCAGACCATATAAATTTTAAGAATGCGACCACATAATCTCAAAATAGCAGCCATCCATCATGTCACCACAAACTGTGGCTGAAGGGTCAATATTTTCCAGTTTCAAACATATAATCTTTAATCAGTGCATGACGTGCTTAAATCTAGAAATATAAAAAAAAAAAAAAAAAATTCAGTGATTTACATTCAATGATTGATATTTTTCTTTACAGCATTATGACAAAAAAGAAATTAGATCACATCATCAAAATTCTTAGTATGGCTCTCAAAGGGGAATAAATACTGTAGTATAAAATCAATTATATAAATACAATCGTTAAAATATTGCTTGGACAAAAGTGAGGTGCTTGGCATGTTTGAGTCATGAAAACAGCTCTGAACAGTTGATGAGAGACTCATGTGGGAGGGGGGCCGTTGGTGTAGCGTAACATGGGGTGGAATGAGCGGGCAAAATTATTGGAAAAGGTGCAGCTGTAGTCGTCTTCAGAAAGAGGTACCAAGCAGGCCAGAACCAACAGCAGGAGGAACAGGAGATGCAGAGGGAAAGCCGCTCGCAGGACACGATAGAAGAACGAACGCTGAGGCGATGGGTCACGCTTGGATCTGAGGGGGGGGGGGAAAGTTTTACTGCTTATCTTTTCATCAACTCTTAACTTATACATATGTTTACTGTGTTAATGCCTTTTAAGCTAATCAAGTATGTATTTTTATACTATTCTACACTATTTAATATATAAAAGTAAATAAAAGACAAAAGAAAAATGGTTTATGTGTGTGTGCCACTGTACCGAGAGCATTGTGTGGATTTTCTGTCTCCTGAAGCATCAGTGGTGGACTCCTGCAAACACATGACATACAAGAGTTTCATATTTCACCACAAATCAAAATTACTCAAAAAGATATCGCTGTAAATTATGAGCCTGTTATTTAATTCTGATTTCAATATTATTTATATATTATATTTGTTGATATGGTGGAATGGGCAAAATAGTGTAAGACAAAACTACCCTGGTGAGCTTTTTTGTTTTTGAAATGTCTTTTATGCTCGAAATACAACAAATACATAAATATTGTGATAAAATTATTTTTCTACTTTAATACATTTTTAAATTTCAATATATTGTAACTTCTTTCAGAAATCATTCTAATATGGCAATTTGCTGCTCAAGAAACACTGATCAATGTTAAAAACTGTTGTGCTGCTTAATATTGTGGAAGCCTTTAATTTTTCAGGATGCTCTGACGAACAGAAAGAACAAAATAAAAACATACATGTATTTACTGTTATTTTTATGAAATTAATGAGTCCTTGTGGAACAATTAATGTCTTGGTGTTTTTTCCTTTAAATATTTCAGACCCCAAATTTTTGAATGGTGAATAAAAAAAAGAAGAGTCTGTATGAAGTTCAAATACTCAAGGTTCAAAAATTTTAATTGACTATTAACTGATCTTAGGCTAAGCTCCAGCCCCTCAATCAATGAAGCTTTGCAGAACATCCCATCGGAACCATTTGGGGATTTATGTGAAACTTTTTTAGCAAAACATGCATGAAGTGGTTATATATTTAAAGGAATATTATTTGTCCATGTGTTGAAATAAAATAATACTGTAAAGCATTTAAAAATATATATATATTAATACAAAATGTGTTGTGTCCTTAACTGAAGTGAGCTTCACTTTAATTTTTTTTGTGTGTGGTGTAAATGGATGAAAAATGCTTTGCACAATGCTCTTACCAATCTCTCTTCAATGGTCTGGAGATCCTGGTTGACTTGACGTGACAGTAGTCTTAGTTTGCTTCCGATGACATGGAGTTTTTCCCGGGCTTCAGCGCTGTCCTCTCCAGCAGCCTCAGGAAGCAGCTCGGAGACGATCTGCTGCAGAGAGCTCACTCGCTTCTGTCTGCCCTGGAGCTCCTCAGCCAGATCCTGCCACCAGGGGGTGCAAAACATAAGCTCAACACAAACTAGAGGGTCAGCCTTGATGGAGAAGCTGGTGTTGTTCTGCTGTGGGTTTCTCTGACTCACCTTCAGGGTGTTCCTGTGTTCCTGAAGCAAGGAGGATGGCACAGAAGGGTCGTTCATGTTCACCGTATAGCGTCTGCTCTCTGCATGGGCCAGCCATAGCAGCTGAGAGTGGACCATCTCATGGAACTCCTGCATAAGTGCAAAAATTGTCAGTGGTGAGAGATGAAGTTACATGTGGCATTTCCATAGAGGTTTTGCATAAGATCTCTCACCTGACAGCGTCCTAGGGTAGTGCGCAGGCCGTCCTCCCACCCCTCTAGTCCTGCGCAAGCTTCTGTCCAGCGGTGATTCATGCTGCGCAGACCCTCCTGAAGCTCAGGTGCTCCTTCTGTAGCTCCCTGCTGCAGCTCTCGTCCACCCAGGTTCAGAGATAGCATCATGGTCTTGTAGCGAGCAAATGTCTTCTGCATTTCCTGTGCCATGTGGAAAAAATTAGAGTGTTAAGACAATCTTTTCCTTACCAGTGTCTCTGTATTAATTATCTAAAAGATCAGATGTAACTTTGATGCTCACTTTAAGTTGTTTGACCCTCTCTTCTAAAATCTCGACACTGATGCCAGTCTCAGGCTTTTGCAGTCTGTCCAGCTCAGGCGTGACATGATCCAGCCAGGAAGTGATGTCGTGCAGGTCAGAGGTCAGCTGCTGGGGGTCTCTGGAGCTGCACTGCTCTTTACTCACTGCTTGAGCCTGCAGCAGCTCCCAGCGCTCAATCACTCCTGTGGAGAACATGAAGCTCTTGAAGTGAAAAAGATCTATATGCACACCCGTCCATTCTTATCCTGTCTATCCATCCACCAACCCATCCCTTCATTTGTCTAGTCTATCAGACTCTCCATCCATGTGCCCATTAATCCACCCATATACCTATTCAACCTTTCCCTCATTTTTCTATCCAACTATTAATTGACCGTAGCCATTTCTGTTTGTTTGTCCTCTTATCCACTCATCCAGCTATACCCAACTATCTTTCCATCCATTCATTCATCCATCCATCCATCCATCCATCCATCCATCACCTACCCCTCTACCTCAGGGGTCACCAGGTTTGGTTCTGGAGGGCCGGTGTCCTGCAGTGTTTAGCTCCAACCACACCTGAAGCTCTTACTAGATATACTAGAAACTTCCAGGCAGGTGTGTTGAGGCAAGCTGAAGCTAAATTCTGTAGGACATGGCTCTCCAGGATCAAGTTTGATGATCCCTGCTGTCAGGGCTGGACTGGGACCAAAAAACGGCCCTGGCATTTTTGGCCATAGCGGCCCACCATGATTATTTAAACAATATGCTGAGGCATATGACACATCAAAGGATATATGCGCTCACTGTTTTGTTTCAAACATTAGCTAGGTAGACTAGTGGTGCAGGTTGTCGACAAACACTCAAATGCACGAGTGACACACACTCTGCCGAGTGACTCTGCCAACATTTCGGCTACTTCTTACCAGACTCGTAGCTATTCTGAAGCCTTCCTCAATCTGTCCCTGTTGGGTCACGTCTCTCACCACCTCCTCCTCCTCCGAATCAATCTTAATAGCTACTCCTTCTTCATCTGTGTAACTAACGTTGACGTTACTCTGTTGTACACTCCCTTGTGCTGCTCCGGCAGCCTGAGCACTCTGGACTGCCTCTGCACTGTTGCTAGATGTTGATGGCCCTACACCAGCAGCTGCAATTTAACGCGTGGTGGTGGCAAACATTTCTGTGATTTTCGCACATTTTGCTGCTTCCACTTGTAGGACGTCTTTTCTCCCACAGCTTCTCTGCACCACCCTTGCTCTTTTCTGGTTTATCCATTGTTATAGACGGACTCATCTCAAACTCCGGTTGAACTCTAAATAGTAGATTTTGTCAAGGGGAGATGAGGGCTGGCCAGGAGGGAGGCAGGGCGTGATACTCTACCGTTGCGGTAATAAATAAATTGGCCAAATAAACTTTTTAAAAAATATTAAATTATGACTGACAGCCCCAGCCCAAAAATGCACGTCGGCCCGGCGGGCATTGCCTGGTATGCCCTATGGTCAGTCCAGGCCTGCTTGCTGTACCCAATCGTGGTCAACTATCCAACAACTCATCCAGCTTTTCTTTCCCTGCCTATCCACTCATGCAACTAAACCCAACTTTCTTAATCTTTCTATCCATCCATTCACCTATTCACTCAACCGATTCCATCTGTTTAACCACCAATTAATCCATTCATTCTTACCTCATCTACCCAATCATTCCTCAATTTGTCTATGCAACTATATATGCATTAATTAGTTTGTTTTTCCACACATTCACTCATTGAGCTATCCGTTCCTCTAAGTCTACCCAACTATCTATCCATTAGTCCATAAGTTCAAGTGTCTTATAACCTATTTAGAGTCCACCTATCCATACATCCATCCAATTTATCCACATATCTTCTCCTGTCTACGTAGCCATCTATCCACTCATCCATCTATCCAACTATTTAATCATCATCTATTTCTCCATTCATCTATCCAACTATCTATGCATTAATATAATCCACCTATTCAAAAATGCATCCATCCATTCACCCATCCATCCACAATCTACCCTTCTTATCCATCCATCCATCCATCCATCTACTACCTTTCCTATAGACCAATCCATCCACAATCTACCTTTCTTATCACTCCATTCATTCATCCATCCATCCAATTCTCCATTCATCCATCCAACTATATATACATAAGTTTGTTTGCCCACCTATCCAACTATGTATCAATACATCTATCCATCCAAGAGATGGCATTAAAATGTAATTACTTGCTATTTTTGAATAATAAGAAGCCTTCATGCTTTTAGACTCATCTAGACAGAATAAAAAGTAGTCCCTTGCACATGTGATCTGCGTCAGTGCCTGTACCAGACTACTTGTGAAGAGTCATTAAATGACTCACTCAGGATGAGTACCAGACAGACTTCCTGAGGTTCCTCTGTGTTGGACAAAGTGTCTGTACCTGACTGTTTGTCTGCAGTGTTGAGGCCAGTGAGGCCTTGTTCCTCCTGCTGTTCCTCATCATCCAGGATCATAGAAACCCGCTTCACACTCTTAATGCTGCCGCTGCACTCGGACATCAGCTGGACCTGCACAGTGCACAAACACATCACACATGCACCATTCCGAGTTTTCAATTTGGTGTTTACGAAAGTGCTGGATTAAGAAGGAAGGGGTATATACTCACGTAGCCTTGTTTAAAAGGAGTGCTGGTGTGTGTAGGTGAGGACGAGTCCAGCTGGAAGGATTTCCTCTCAGGTGTGTTTTGAAAGTGCCAATTCTGTCCTGTGAATTTGAGAGAGAAGGACAGAGATTTAACTCGGTGCTCAAAACAGGCTACTTCATTTGCGCTGTGAAGATAGAAATAGACACAAGAATTGGAATTATTTAGCTTTTGCAGGGATCATGGGGAATCAAATCAGACATTACATTGACAGAGGCTGTTATTGTAGGATAGTGAAGTTGGAACTATATTGAATCCAGAAGTAAATTCACAGTCTATGTCCTGCAGTTTTTTAAAAGCAGAAGGGCAAAACTAGACCATTTATTGTAAGTATAAGATAGCATCAAAATGGTAATGAAAACAAAATAATTATGTTATTGCAGTGAAAAACAATTATAAATGGATTTCGAAAAGAAAAGAAAAATCAAACAAAATCATCATACAAACATATCATGTGTGCTTTTCCAGTAATGAGCAAAGCTTCAAGATAAATGAATGTTATTATCTTCTGCATGAGCATGAAAGCTCTGGAGGGGGATAAGCAGGTGCACCGAGCCGAGTGAGAGGAGGGGATGCAACCTTCCTGTGCCCTCTCGTATACTCCCTGAGATCTGGACAGGCCCAGCTCTCAACCCTCCTCTTTACCGACAGAATCTCCTTACAGGTCTCAAGTCTTTCATGATAAGAGTACATAGCAGAACAGGGTGAAGGGAGGACACTTGCATCTTTTGATTTGAGAGAAAAACTTCTGTGCTGAAAAGAAAAATACCAGGCCTTTGATGATCCAGCAAACCCAGGCTATTCATAAGCATACAGAGAGTGATGTGGGAACAAGACAGGATGGAGAGAGAGAGAGAGAGAGAGAGAGAGAGAGAGAGAAAACAATGTGGAAAGAGAATAATGAAAAACTGGACAGATGTCAATGCACCAAAAAAAAAAAAAAAAAAAAGTAGTACGATTTTGCAGTTATGCACAACTAAAGCCAAGTGCACATAAAGGGACATGTAGGCCTGCCTAAAGGCTTCTTTGTCACCTCAGATAAAAATTCTGGGATTTCTGTTACCTCTAAATCTAGAGGGAGAGAAAATGAATGGCTAAACTAGTAATATGACAAACACTCAGAGTCCTGGGGAAAACAAACCTCAGCCTCAGACGACGTGCCAATGGAAATAAAACTACAAAAGAGCTGGTTAAAACTGTCAGTTGCAATCTGACAGCTAAAAATATATTTAAATTATATCCAACTTTAGATTTAGGCTTACGAAAAAAAAAATATATATATTGTGGTTACGAGAAAGAAAGTCAGTTGGCAATTCATGGCCAGGATGCCATGAAAAAAAAGGCTGGTTACATAAGCTTGTGTTCAAATTAGCAAAATTTTAGTGAAATTTTGCACATAAATTGGCCCATTGAAGAAGTTACTTCATCATTCATCATAACTTTATCATTCCTTTGGTCAGTGTGGTAAAACCATGGGACCAATGGGAACCCAGTGCAAAATCTGCATGAGCAAATTTTTCACCTTCACATAAAATTCCCAAACACATGGACGTCCATACCTGATAGGGCAGAGAAGAAGGCAGCATCCTCTTCCTCATCGTGTGAAGAAGAGCCACCAACATCCCCGGTATGGTCCCACTCCAGAGGGATGGAATCCACACTAACGGGGGTTTCACGGCCCGAGCGCTCCTGAGGTGGTGATAACAGGCACATGGAGGGCTGGCTGGAGGAAAGGGTACCCTGTGTCTCTCGGGACTTCTCACCATCAAAGACGTCCAGCTGCTCCTGCAGCTGCTTCAAAGAAAAAACACTGTAATTCATACATTCATACATGCCCCATATGCAGAGTTATTTGCACAATTTACTACATATGTCACTGTAAATGAAGTGTACAAAAAATATACACTACCCTTTAAAAGTTTGAAGATTTTTCAAAATGTTTTTTAAGCCGCCAAGACTGCATTTTTTAATCAAAAGCAGTACAAAAGTTAATATTGTTAAAAAATTATTAACTTTTTTTTTCTATTTAAATTTTTTTCCCCAATTTCTGTGATGACAAAGCCAGGGTTTTTACTTACTAACACTACACTTCTGGCAGTTCAACACAATGAAGCCAACTCACAAAAAGTTTTAAAAGGGTTTAAAGACATCCAAATACATTTAGAACCATGGTATTTCATATTTTAAAACATGAGCGTTTCTAATACCGGAGGGAGACTGGTGAGACGCTGATGGAATCGCGCCACTCTGCCGAACACCTCTTGACAGTATGTGTGCAGTTCCTCTAACTCATCTTCTATCTCAACAGCGTCTTCAGGACAGCTCCTCTGAATCAGACCCTCCCCGAACACGATCAGAGCATCAATCTTATTGGTGTTCAGAGTGATCTCCTTCTTGAAACTCTGGAGAGTAAGAAAGTTCAGTTAAATTCCATCATCTTTTTATGCTTTCTTTTTATAGACTAAACGTTTTAATTTAAAATAAATACTGGTAATAAACCTTCAGCTGTTTCATCTTGTCTTGGAGATGGCTCTCTGAGAAGTTCTCATCCACATTGGTCAGCTGGAGGTCTATCTCAGTCAGCCAAACAAGAAGGCTCTCGCGGGTTCCCTCAAACTCTTCTCTCTGGCTTGTAAAATGCTAAATGAGGAAAAAAAGAGATTCATTTATGCATTCAAGTAAACATAAACACACAGATGACATGAGAAAAAAACAAACTAGTGTGTCCGTGTCCTCACCCTGAGTCTGCGCAGTATTGCAGCCACTCTCCTCTGGAGCGTGTCCCATCGCTGGTTCCCATGATGCACCATGGCCCTGAGTCTGCTGGCTGCATCAGCGCGGTTCTCCCGTGCCAGTCGTCTGTACTGGTTATTAATAATCTCCAGCTGGGTCAGACTATCGCATACCTGACTTTGGAAAACCTAAAACAAAACAAACCAAAAAATAAATAAACATATCAAACACTACTAGCTATTACTGTAAACTCTATTGAATTAAAGTTGGATATTCAAAAAAAAAAATCTACTTTAACACTCCATTTCCATTCAAACGTGTGAGTGTGCTATTAGCACTTCCGAACTCATGCATGAATGACTAAAACATTCAGTAAATGAAAAACTGCTGACAGGCCATAGGCGGCTTCTTGAGGAATCTGATATTCCCCTAATCGTACTGATCGTGTTCCTAAAACATCAAGATTAAACATTTGACTTGTACTAAATGATGTAAATATAACGGTCCAGCAGCACAGCCATTCGAAGGCTCTTAGTTAAGCATTTTGTTGGAATCAAACCTCATATTTCTGGAGTTCCTTTTTGGCATCAGTGTACAGGACGTCTGATGAATTGGGTTCAGCAGCGGAGCGCTCCACTATGTTCAGCCAGTCCTCAAAGGAAGAGTAATCCTCTTGAAACTTACACCACAGTTTCCATGTCTCCTCAATCCTACAAACAGACATAAGTTATTAAAAACAAATAGTCTGGTATAGAAATGTATATTTATAATGAAATTGATGTACATTGCAATAATAAACAATGCACATTAATAATTTAATGCTGAATGTGCATGTGTGCACTTTAAAATACAATAATTTATATGTACTGTAATTCATGTTATGCTTTTTTTAATCCAACACATGATGTCACCTTCTTCAAAACCATAATATATTCAACTCAAGTGTTCTGTGAGGTTAAAAGGCATTAAAAATCAACACATTATATCATGTAAAGCAAACTTCTACCAATATCTCTTGCTCAACAGGGAGCTGTAAATCTGTGTTTCTCAATCTGGAATTGAAATGCAACAGAATGACTAAACATCTGTCGGCAGTGATGGGGATGACATCTGGATAAATGGCCATACCTCAGCCTCCTATCCAGAGACATAGAGCAGATATTTCTCCAGCGCCGGTCCAAGCGCTGCGTGGTCTGCTGGATGGAGTCGTTCTCTCCATCACTGCTGCAGGCATCCTCATCACGCAGAAGCACGTCACACAGCGTGAGCACAGACGCCACCCTCTCAGTGTGCTGCTCGATGTCATGCTGCAGGTCCTAAACATGCACACATGTTACAAACATACCCGTCACCTTTTCAAACAGGTGAAAGATAAGTTTGCCTACTTTCAACCAGCTGAGTCTGTATTGTTATATCAGTAGTATATGTAAATTAATAATTGCTACAAATCAAACTTCCACATTTTTGGTAATCCTGCCCATGGATAGTAAGACAGAGAGGTGGTACTTAATCAAAAGTTAATAATAAGTGTTCAAGTTTTTTCTAATTTCAGAATAATTTCCAGAAAACAAAAAGAAAAAAACAAAAAACACAATATCCTCAAACAAGACAAACTTTTAACTTAGACATCATCTGGAAGCTGAATAAATATTTGACTATTTGAAAATCTGGAATCTGTGGGAGCAATTAAGTTCTTAGCAATGCATATTACTTATCGAAAATGAGGTTTTGATGTATTTACAGTAGTAAATAAAAAAATTATATTCATGGAACAATCTTAATATCCTAGATTTTTGGCAAAAAAGAAAAATGTATAATTTTGACCCATTTTTGGCTATTGCTGCAAATATACTCGTGCTACTTAAAACTGGTTTTGTAGTCCAGGGTCACATACATCTGGAATAATTTATTAAAAATAAAACAAACAAGACAATTCACACATTTACTAAATCTCCAATCTGGTATTTCAGCTAATAAAATCTTTTATTACATAATTTTTAAGAGCTTCTTGTTTGCTGACCTGTTGCTCAGCCAGTCTCCTTTGGATCTCATCTCTATGGCAGATACTGTAGTGAACGGGTTTGGTCAGCTCAACTTCAACGCGAGTGAGCCAAGAGCGAAGGTTATTCATGTTCTTATCCAACTGCTGAACTGTAACCAGCGTTTCGGTCAGCTTTTTTACTCTGGAAAAGACAGAGAGAGATATTGCATATTCATTTTGAACCCAGAGCATTATCAAAAATACCATTTGGGGAAAAAAAACTTGTGCGAACATAAATGTTCTTGGACGTTTTGATGAAAACCTGAATGTGTCCAAAAGTCCTCTATAACCTCCACTAGATAAAAATATTTTTTTCTGACAAAGAAATAGCCTTTTTTTTAAAAAAAGAAAAGTAACTCCTTTATAAATCATTTAAGTAACTGTTTTCTTTGGTATCTGAGACTGTGTAGTTTGGAAGGAACCCAATCAAATCCTGTCAAAGTTTGGCGCGCTATACTTAACGTGAAACACAACTAAAAGAAAGGTCTGATAACCCCAGGTCAGATGACACTGAAAAACAGACAAAGGGTGTTTGTCCCATGGGGATTAGATTGAACCATTTAAGTGTGACAGTGTGAAGCTTCTCGATCTGTTGTTTAAGTGACCGCATGGCCTCACAAACCATCTGAGCAGCCATACCTGCAGATGGCTGGCTGTGTGATTATAGCGTGCCTGAGTACATACTGTGCCCTGGCCCCATTGTGCCCCTGTTCATAAGGGATAATATGAGGTGACAGACCATTGCCCCCCACCACCCCTCCACCCCATTCCAGCTATACAGTGGGACTAGGACAAACCATACAAGCCATATGGCAAAGCTGAAGCCAACCACACTAGCGAGGGCTCCGTTAATTCCCCCCTCCTTCAGTATTAGCACCATCTGGCTGCTTCAGAATACGTCACACCACAGGACTGACCAATTACAGGAGACGCTGCTGACATCACAGACAAGAGTGGAAAGCACTTGAGTTGTTTGTTTGTTTGCTTGCTTGCTTAGGACCACCACCTGATTCATATACTGGGTATGTGCAAATTTCCAACTGACTTAATGAGATTATGATTACGGAGAGAATATGCCAGCTGTGGTAAGCATCCACAGTACTGAAGATCACATCAAATTCTGAGGATGGAAATTAGTACATAGAGAATAAAAAATTAAATTATATGATTTACAATATAAAATATTATATTTACTCTCATATCTACTATTGATTGAAGTCATTTATAACACTGGGACTATGACCTATCCCAATAATAATTATAATAATAAATAATAGTCTAGTGAGGCATCTTGCTCCTGGTCATGGTCATGTTGAAAGATTGGAGGACACATGAACAAATCTTCATTCCAAAGCCTTTTTTATCAAGCAGTAAGAAAAATGGTTAATATTCATGTTTCACTATAGTGAAAACCATTTTTAACACTTAGAGTACAAGTGTTATTATAGTATTATTTATATACAATTAAAGTATTCATTTATATTTTGAATTAGCTTTCATTTTAACATTGAGTTTTTATTTTTATTGTAGTTATTTTTTTTTTTTAATTAATTTGGTTATTTGCTTTTGTCATTTTTATTTATTTTACTTTTTTTACTCTTTTAAAATTTGCTTTTTAAAAGTAATTCTAGTACTTCTTGAGTATTATTTTTAGGGCCGGGACTTTAACGCGTTAATTTAGATTAATTAATTACACAAAAAATAACGCGTTAAGTTTTT
>JAUMHE010000075.1:8818689-8838575 GCA_032359235.1 Enteromius mattozi
GAATGGATTCAAAAACGGTAAAACTCAACTTTTTAACTCCGAGGGAGTTGGAAAATGAGCCTATTTTCAAAAAAAAAAGTGGAGTGTTCCTTTAACGTATTTGAAAAATTGCAATTAAATACATGCAGCTTTGGCGCGTCTTTCAAAAAAAAAAAAATAAAAAAAAAATAATAATAATAAATAAATAAATAAAACCACTTACCAACCCCAAACATTTAAACAGTAATGTACATCAATTTCAGAATTCTTTAGTATTTCGTTTGTTTCTCTTTTGCATCAATTACTTCATGTTCTGCAGCATTTTTTAAGTTGATCTCAAATCTATTAAGTGAAGCAAGAACATCTGACCTTCTGCACAATACCATCACAAACTAGCCCACATGTAATATATTTTTCCAACTTCTCAAACCTTTGTCCTTAAAAAAAACCTTAATGCTTATTTGTTTTTTTTACGTGAAAATTACTTTGTATTTTCCCCCAATCCTCAAAATGATGGTTTATTTCCAGTAAAAAACCCCCCAAAGAAACATGACATAACATATCAATTACACTATAAATACAGCAAAATGACCTGAATCTGGGATTCTAACTGATTGTTTGGTTGTTTACTGTCATCACTTTCAGAAAAATATATTACCTTAATGAGCTGCATGTGTATTTTTAGATCATCTAGCTTCTCTGGCAGTGGACTCTTCAGTCTTGCTTTTATCTCTTCCAGTTTGATAGCACTATCAGCCAAGCCAGTTTCACAGAGCTTCCAGTTCTGCAAAGAAACAGCAGCATCTTTTAATTACGATGGAAGTTTGCCACTACAATCTTTTTTTTACACTGCGAACAACAATACCAGATCAAACAGGAATTTCTGGATTCAATACAGTCTTGAGCTCTACCAACAATATGACTTTGATCCTGGAATATTCCTTTAACTGCCTAAAAGTTCTGATTATCAGAGCCACTGATGTGCTTGTATTTTGGGTGCTGTCACTGTGTTATCTCAGATCAGTGAAGAGGGATTTCCCTTTCACATGGGGATACACCATCCCCCACCTATTGTGAGGAAATGCACACAAAACACACTTCCAGCCACATAACTCTCTAAACCCCCTTCAAAACAATGATGTCATCAATCCAAAGGAAAGCCAATCCTAGTTATGAGAGGGCGTGACTCTAATGTTAAATAATATCTAACAGTACAGGGGATCAGTCTCTAGTTTAGGAGAACACAGAACCCCACTGCTTGCCGGTAAACACTGTAAACTAATTTTACTTTCTTCAAATGGTGCTAGTAAACTACATTATAAATTTGCATCTTGTCATTGAAAGTCCACAAGACAATTTATGCGGTAACACTTTATTTCGATGGTCCACTTTAGACAGTAAGTAACAGTAAGTAACTTTGCAACTACATGTCAACTAACAGTCATTAGAGTATTAGTAGACTGTCTGCTTAATATCTTCTAACACTTTATTTTGGTGGATCCACAACACACTACATGCTGACTATCAGAAACTTTGCAGGTGTATGTCAACTTATTCTACTAACCCTAAACCTACCCTAACAGTCTAATCTGAGAGTTAGTAGACATGTAGTTGAGAATTAATGAGAATTAGTTGACATGTAGTTACAAAGTTACTTATAGTTAGTAGAATGTCCAAATGGACTATCGAAATAAAGTGTAACCATTTATGCTATTGTTGGTATGACTGTAACTGCAATATATGGTGCTCTGAAGCCTGTGTGAGCTTACATTATTAAGGTTTTGAAAATAAAGTAGAATGAAATTATAAAAAAATGTTACCGGACGCATACGTAAGAGCAATTTCCAAGTTTGTTCCCACATCTGCCTTTACTTTAGACCTTGGGCCATTGTGGGATTGTGTGTGAACAATGACAGATGATCCACACAGACAACGAACTGCAGAGTGGCTTAGTAAATGCATTTTGAAAAGTGCTCATTCTGTGTAATATGGCCCAGCTGCCTTATTTATGGATTATGGCGAGATTACAGCTGATCTCTCATCCTCAAAATGAAGCACTTTATTAGTGAATCGCTCGGTAGGGTATGTAGGTCAACGGTGGCTAAGAAAGACCTCCATAATAACCAGAGACTCTGCTCGGTTCATGCAAATAAAGAATTCAATAAGACAAGGGTGTCAGCACTAATCAGACTGATCCAAAACCTTATGCTTATACTATATATTTGTTAATTAGCAGGTTTGATATTCTTGCAACTTCAAGCAAAATCATTCAAAACATTTGTCTTTACCAAAGATTAAAAAAAAAAAGAATAAATAATGATAAACCAACAAGCGAATAAATAAATAAATAAACAGATTAAAATACAAAATACTGGCAGATACAGCATTGAAAACTGTACTCCTTTAAACGTAAATCATTTACAGTATTATTTATCAATGGAAACTTTTTTACACAGTAACCATGTGAGAAGTGGGTCACATACATGAGTTACGGTGTCTGCAAGAGCCTTTCTTTTCTCCACAAGGCCACAGATTTGCTCCCACATCTCCTTGAGAGCCTCCACTTCAGTCTGCAGTCGTGTCTGCGTCTGCGCATCTGATAGCGGAAGAACCTGTCTGCCTGCCTCCACAGTCTGCCTGTAGAGTTCTTCGTGAAGCTGTAGTTGCTCCTCTGTCCACTGTGAGATAGAAAACATGCAAGATATGAAACTGGAATAGACTTTGAAATCCAACATTAGCATCTGAAAGAGTTGAAAAGACCAATATATTCTTTTTACAGAATAATCGTACCTCAAAGTCTTTCATAGAGCACTGGAGTTGCTGTAAACTGCATGGTGCCAGTCCTGCTGGTGGCAGAATTTCTTCCATGTGTCTGAGTAGCTTGGAAAGTTTCTTTGAGCCAGACTCATAGAGTTGCCACTGTCCCATCAGGCCTTCCAGACATGCGCCATGCTGCTGGACCCTCTGCTGTATTTCCTGCCATCGTGCTTTTAGCTGAGTGAATCTCAGGATCAGGTGACTCCTGTTCACAGTTAAATGTGTTTGTTAATATTTTCAAGGTTTGTTAGGGGGAAATTTAGCCAAATGTTATAAAGTGAAGGACATTTATGTTTAGTTCACTCAAAAACGATTATTCTGCCTCTTATGTCATGCTAAACCCACAAGATTATCGATCATCATATAAAGTGATCATGTCTCTTCAGAAGACTTGGATTATATTGCTTGATTGATATGGATTATTTTTTACAATCCCTTTGTGTGAATGGACATTTAATGTCCATAACCTCTCAGATTTCAATACAAAAACCTTTGTGAACAACATGAAGGTTGGTAAACAATGACAGATTTTTCATTTTTGGGTAAACTATCCCTTTAAATTGTGGTTTTAACTGATTTTTTTTTTAATGAGACCGTAGACGTCACAAATGATGAGCAACACATAATAGAGATGCTAATATCATTAAACAAACTGCAATTCCACTGGCCATTAGCTTTGGCAGTCATATGAAAAATAAAACCATTTTATGTGGCTCTCTACAAGATATTTGTTCCTGCCATTAAAAAAACAGAGACCCAAGAAACATCTTGAATTCAACCATGCAGGAGTTCCACCTGAAGCAGCACTTATTGGCTGAAAAGAAAAAATGATTTCATGCTGGTAGCACATGCAGTTTCATTTCCTGAGAGTGAGCCAGCTTGTTCCAGTGCTGAGCTCAAAAGAGCTCTTCCACACGACATTACTGCAAGAGTTACAGCCTCGTCTGAAGAAACAGTTGGAGAACCTCAGCTTTAATTACTCATCAGGAGACATCCTGTTCAGAACAAATTATTACACCACATTCTTTGATTTCTTATCCGTGGCAGAGCCCCACACTGGAGGTTAGTAAGAAGATTCTGAGGTTACCGAGAATTAGGGAATAAGTTATAGAGTGTAGTGTTAATAAAAGCTCACCTGTCCTCATTCTGACTGCTCTCCAGGAAGCAAGCCTCGTTGACCATGGCATCCTGTAGCTGCTGGCTGTTGAGGACCTCCACTTTCAGCCTCTGAAAGATTTATTACTAATATATGAATAGACAAGCTCTCTACAACCATTTCAAAAACATTTCAAGAGCATAAAACACTTAAAATGTATTTTGAAAAAACAAACAAACAAAACATTTTCCAAACCTTAATAGTATTAGTACCTTATGCAGTATTAATGCCATGAAATGATTACGTCAATATTCTGGTTTCTATAAATCATAGCTAGCATTAACTAGCTCTTCCTTATCTTTGTCATATCCGTAGTACAACATTGTATTTATATCTATGCAAGTCTAAATTCAAGTTATATTATGCATATGATATAAATTTCGCAAAATAAAGCAAATTGATTACAAATATTCCATGATTTTAATATTCCACATTGTTTTAGAATAAAGATTTATCAGATAAGGATCTTAATTGTAATATGTTATCTATATGTACATGGTTATTATGAAGTAACAGGATTATCATCCAAAAATATTTTTCCATCGGATTTTATAACTGAATGCTCTACCTGGTGTGCAGCTAGCTGCTCTCTCACAGCAGCACAGTTTCCAGATGTATGATTGGACAACCCAGCCTCGATCATGTCCAGGAGCTCCATCCAGCACTGGCACTTCTGCTGAAAGTTCTGAGCATGCAGCAGCTCTTCATACATCTTCCTACAGACAGAGATGTGGCATTCACCAGACCATTTAGTTAAAGGGGGGAAAAAAGTAATAGTTCATCCAAGATTGAAAACTTGTTTAAAGCGAAAAGCACTTAATTTAGATTTTTGTCACCTGAGAACAAAAGTAAATATATCAAGTCAGTTTGCTTATCTAAAAGTATCTTGATTTAAGAATTTTGACTAGAAACAAGACAAAAAATACTAAGATAATCCATTTTTTGCAGTGTATGGGATCTACTTCAGGACTAAATCAAAATGTTTGGAAATAAAACAGCTTTAATTTAGTAACATTTGACTTGCCCGTGTCGATCCGTGGCCTGAGAGAAGATCTGAACCCACTGTGTGTTGAGGGTCTGTAACCTCTCCCCCTCTGCAGAGCTTAAGGAAAGTCCAAAACTCGTTTGATTCAGAGCAGTAAGGTTAAGGTTCAGCCCACTCAGATCTAACAGAACCATCTTAGAGAAAGAAAAAAAAGAGAAAGATTTACATAAAAATCAAACTGTAATCTTTTAGTATGCTCTATGAAGAAGAGGATAAAAAGAAAATCGATGAGAACAACCTAGAAGTGCCACAGATTCACCTTTAGTCTTTCCATGCTTGCAGTGGAGGAGCTCATAATGCTCTCAAAGTTTTGAAGTTTTTGCTCCATTGACTTCAAGTCAGTGCTGAAACGGTGGTGCTCCTCCAGCTCCTCCTATGGATCAAGAACAGCACAACACTTGTGTAGGACACTGTATACATGTTTGCCATCAGTTCACAGATCAATCAGATTACTTTAATGTTGTATTAACCTTTTATAGATATCATCTTGTTGCCCTTACCTGAACTTGTGCCCTGATGTCAGAAAGTGCCTTGCCAAGATGCACATGGTCACGTGACAGCAACCTGGTTTCTGCTTTGATTAGAGGGGCTGACTGGGGTTTCACATGTCCAGTGAGAAGCTTTGAGGCCTCCAGGACGTTTCCCACACTGCTTTGCACGGCAGGCAAGTCTTTCCCCAGAGCCTTCAAAATATATTGTTTTTTAAACATTGGGTTAGAAGAGCCACAAAGGAAATTCGATGATTTAAATAGTTTTTTAATGACTATTGTTACAGCAATACATTAACTCTGCAAGGATGCATTTCATCATTTCATTTATTTTCACTTTCTAGAAAGAAAAATCACTCAAAAATATAATTTTACAGACATACACATTATTCAGACAATCAAAACATTTTTATTATGAAATATTTACTTATATTATTAAAATCTGTTAAATATAATATTATTCGTTTGTGATTAAACAGTGAGTTTAAGAAACTATGCATATGCACTTTCAGAAAAAAATGCCAATTTCAATGAATTGAATAAGAACTAATTCACTATTCTTTTGCGTTGAACATTTTTTGGGTAGAAGTAGCACAGCACAGGTCTCATTCAGTATTTTTAGCCCATGGAGAAAAGCTCCAGCTCAGATCTCAATGTTCCTTCTTTTGAAAAGCACATCTGGACTGAAGTACTGCAGACCCATCTGTAGGACTAGAACACTTTAGCACTTAACAAGCACATGCTGAAATTGGCTATTATTTAGGTCTGTTTTTTTTCCACTGTGCATCATTACGTTGCATTTTCCTTACAAATTACAAAAAAATAATAATACAACACCATTATCTTATATTTGCAAACATCTCTAACACAAAAATATTTCTGTGCATCATTATTGCTGTGAATTGTATGGGTTAATATGCTTTAAAGGTTGTTGTTGTTGTAATCCATTTTGTTGGCCACTAACCTTTTAATTATGTACTTGATTGTGTTATCTCCGTACTTCTGACCTATTGTATTTCCACTGATTTCACATTTGCACTCAGCTCTCACTTGGAATTAGCATACATTTGCAAGCATTTTAGGTAATTGAGGTCAATAATCACATTAGAGTGAAAATCTAAAATTACCATCTCATTGAATTAACAATATTTCAAGTAATATGCAAATGGAAAGGGAACTTTTCATTTCTTGGGTAAGTGTGATCAAACCTGGTGATGGAACAAATATGTAAATTCTCTCCAGCTAGAGAATATCCAGATGTTATCTGAAAATAAACACATCCTAATGCTACGAGTTAAAGAGGCCTAGATACTATTAATTACTCACAGTGATGCCCTGCATCCTGCTGTTGAGCAGCTCTGCAGTGTTTTCCTCTCTGTCTGAAGAACTCATAAGCTCTCCAAGCTTCTCCCAGTGCTGATTTAGATAAACACAGCACTCTCCTTTGAGGCGCTCGTATTCCAGCCACAGCCGCAATGCATTCTGGGCTTTTAGTAAATCTGCATGCACATCTTCAGTCACTGCTTGATGTCTGAAAAGAAAACAACAGTAAAACCCATATAGGTCCATACAAACAAAACGTAAAAATCAAACATGTTCTATTCTCTCTTTGATTGCAAAGTCTGATTCGTTGTAGTGAATCAGTTCATCTTTAATAAATGATTCACTCAACTAAACTATCAAATAAATAGATTCATCAGCTGATTATAAAGATTATAAAGATGCTGCTATTTTAAAGTAGCTCTCAAAGTGTAATTTCACTTTAAAAGGTGAATTAAAGTAGGATGTGTAAAGTAAAATTACTTACTGTGTTCTCTCCTTCTCAAGACGATCAGACAAAAGTTTAGATGCATAAGGGTTGAGTTTGTCCTTCAAGTTAGACAACACCTCAGTTAACTGGGTCCAGGTCTCTGATTGGTTCAGCTCCATTTCAAGATCCTGTTAAGAAACATGCATAATATAATACCCAATAAATCACACTGCTGACAGTAATGTCAATACTGAATATTTATATTATATGAATTTCCATGTAGGGAGAACATATTATAATGTTAACAAAAACAAGATTTCCAATCTTTTATTTCATTGGATTGATTTTATTTAGAGTCGTTTACTCACTTGCAGGTGTCCCACATGAGTTCGGCTCTGCTCAGATGAGAACACAGGCACTCTGCAGACCTCCAGCTTGTAGACCACCCCGGTTGTTTGCAGTTCTGCTGCACTCATTTTAGATTCAAACTGAGCCCATTCATCTTTGATTGACTGTAAATCTGACTTGAGAGCATTTATCTAAGAAACACGCACACACACACAAAGCTATGAATAACATTTCTTCACTAAATCAAAAATGATGAATAAACTGAAAACATGAGACACATTTTAAGATGTTGTGAAACAACAGTTACACACAAATCAATTGAATTCTTTCTAATATTATATCTCCACATTCACCGAACCAAAAGACCCAAAACCTAAAGGATGTAACAGTAATTGATTGGTGTTATTGATAAGGTCCTGTAATATAATATAAAATATTGTAATATAAAAAAAATACTTATATGTTTTAATGCTATATTATTAAGAATTAATATAAATAGAAAAAAACAAAACATATTATGACCACTTACACAGGCACTTACACTTACATAGTGCTTTTAAAGCTGCTGTAAGTTTAATTAATTTATTAATTTATTAATTAAATGTTTAGGGTTGGTAAGTGTTGTAAAGAAGTCTCTTATGCTCATAAGATGATCCAAAATATAGAGAAATATTATTACAAAATGAAAAGTTTTTAAAATATATTTTAAATTTTTTTTGATGGAAATCCTGTCTTGTCACATGATCCTTTAGAAATCATTCTAACACACAGATTTGGTGCTCAAAATACATTTATTATCTAAGTTGAAACACATCTGCTGCTTAATATAGTTGCGAAAATTATGAGACATTGATCAATTTTGTAATCCTTAATGAATACAAGTCATATTTTCTTCGAAAGAAAAACTAAGCCTACATTTTCAGAAAGTAGTATGTGTGGCCAGTGTGCACAAATTTACGGATGCATTCTGGCACAGGGTTTAAGAACATACCTGTTGACTCAAAGCCTGGCAGTCCTGGAGGGATGATTTCACCTGCTTGGAGAACGCTTGATCTTCAGGATGTTCACCATCCTGCTGCCCGAACAGGTGAAGAGCACCCAAAGCCTTCAGCTCAGAGGACTTCACCTGCAGCCTGTCCTCTGTCTCCTGTAATTAAGCAATGTCCAAGTTTTCTGTATCAGTATATATTTCTGGTACCCTTTTCAAAATCACTCCTTTGACTCATTCTCACAGCCACAAATAACAACTGCAACAAAATCTTCAAGCTAGCTGTAAGACATGAGACTCACCTCACACTCCTGTAGTGTTTGCTCAACTTGCGAGTAGCTCTCTGGTCGCCTGCTGTTTTTCACCCACTCAAAACGTTGAGAGATCAAGCCGTGCATACAGCGCAAACGCTTTTCTCTGTCCGTGCAGGTCTGCCATTGGTCCTCAACATCAAGTATCTAGGGAAGGAAGAACTCGTCACATTTCAAATATGATGGCTTTGGCAGGTTATACAGGTTACTGCAACTAAGCTGTACTTCTGGACCCACCTTGCTGTCAATTTTGGCCTGTAGAATAAGCCAACTCAGATTGAGAGCTCCCAGTTGCTCAGCAAACAGGATGCGCTCATTGCGATTGGTGGGTTCATTCACTGATCCCGCCCCCTCCACAGACTGATGGTTCAGAAAGTCAATGTACGGTTGATGACTGGTTATTTCAGCCTTAAGATCCAAATATGTAAAAAAAAAAAAACAAGAGCGGAATATATGACATGTTATTGGTATTGTTATTGATACTCTCATTTAGCATAGACACATTCAACTGTTCAAAAGTGACAGTAAAGATATTTTCTAATGTTACAAAATATTTCTATTGTAAATAAATGCTGTTCTTTTGAACTTCCTGTTAATCAAAGAATCCATAAAGATGTATCACAGTTTACATAAAAATATTAAGACAGCAAAACTTTTGTATTGTCAGTAACGGTAATGGCGTTGGAATGGGGAAACAGTAATTTGTTTGATTACTCGTTACTGGAAAAAATAATGGCATAAGTAACAGTGTTTTATACCCTGATATCATTAGAAACCAGTAAGTCAAAGTAATTAAAAGTGTACAGTAGGTGTACTACCTTCAGATCCTGTAGATGTCTAGACAGCTCAGAGGAACTAAGGGCACAATGGACCCCCGAGCTTTCATCTTCCAGTCGCCCCTCTACATGTTTGAGGCAGGAGGTCAAGCTGGCTAAGATCTGACTGTGAGGCTGGTTTGTCAAAAGCTAGAAGGAGGGCAAGAGTATGCTTACTTAAACAATATCCGATTGAGGGAGGAATACAGAGAAGAAGAGAGAGAGAAAAAAAAGAGAAACTTTAGTCGTACTTGTTGCTGTTTCTGGTGGAGAGTGGGCAAGACGTTACTCAAGTTCGTCCATTCCTGCTCAAGTTGAGCCAGTCTTCTGCGCAGACCTTGAGCTTCACTGTCAGTCAGCTGCAGTATCTGTGCACCTGCACTATCTGCAGAAGCCTTCTGTGCTGAACGACCCTCCAGCTGTTTGAAAAACTCCTGCAACACACAATCAAAACCACTGTCCTATTCTGCCATTTTAGGTATGACACATGTGGTCACATTACTTGTGTGTTAAAAAATAAATAAATAAATAAATACAGTAAATAATAATAATAATAACAAACAAAAAAATATTCTAATTACACTCACCACGAGCTGGGTAAAAACTGTACTGGTTTTCAAGAGACCAGAATCAGATAAACTGCTCCACTTCTGAACCTGCTCTTGAGCATGACGCATCCATTCTTCTAGTTCTGTTAAGTCACGCTGGAACCTATACACACACACAAATTCATAACTTTATTTGTTACCTATTAATTTGTTCATACCTTACCTCCAACAAAATGGCATTTTCTCACACCTGTCATAATTCTTTCTGATCTTCTGTGTAGACTGTATCTTCTGCTGTAGTTGCTTATGAAGATCCATCCAGCGTAAAAACAGCTGTGATTTTGGGACAGTCTGGCCTGGCTGCACAAGGTCACAACCCTTTTTCTGTAGGATCCTGAGTCGGTCTTGGATCTCCCATACCTGAGGCCTTGTGTCTTCCAGGACCTTGCGCAATCTCTGACAATGAGGGAAAATAGTACAGAAAAGTTTGCAGTTTCAATTTTAAGATTTAGGACTCCTCAGCATTCCAGTAAAATTTAACTAAACATTGTGGAACAGGACAAACATCATATTATAACTAAGATGCTATAAACATGTTATAACAAACACTAAGCTATGCATAAAAAATATTTACATTATTTCATTAATATGTGCTTAATTAGCACTAATAAATGGCTAATATTCCAGTAATATGCATGCTAATAAGCAACTCATAGGTGTAAACATAAAATTAATAAGCTGAAGTACTGCAGTCAGAGATGGTAAACTTTGGCAATCACTGATTTAACTTATCTCATCATCCCACCTCCTCATCTCTCTCAGCTTTAACTGCTTGCTCAGATGTAGTTGCTTTTGAGGGTGGGATTGAGTTTGATGTATCCTATTACAGACACAAAAAGGGTAGTCTGCTTTTCCTCCTATATCAATCCGCCTGAGTAATGGGCTTTGGTAGATATAAAAGGAAAAATAATATGAACGCAACCAATCGTATGCTTCTGGCTGTTCCATGTGAGTCAGTGTAGCTGAGAAATTAGCTTTCGTAATAGAGAGGGGGAAAAAAAATAAAAGAGCGGCCAATGCAGGCTGCAGAACATGAAGTTCCACAGATACGGCAACTATCGCCATTTAATCAAGAACATCATGTGCTGGACCAAAAATGAATTTCATGCAACATACAGCCAAAGAAAAGAGAAGACCTTCTCCCGTAACTTGCTCCCCCGCCCCATACTCCTACATGTCCAAGAAAAGTATTACTTTTGCTGCTTAGTTGTTTCCAAACCAAGTAACTAATATCGAAAGAGTCCTCTGTCACAGCGGTTTTCAACCCTGTTACTCGGGACCCACTGCTCCTAATGAGCTGATGATGTGAATCAGGTGTATCAATTATGCAGACATGCAAAATGTGTAGAGCTGTGGGTCCCCAGCAACAAGTTTAAAAACCACTGCTCTATCGCCAAGTTAATAATGTGCTCAGTCAAAAAATGCTGTAAATCCCCATTTATGCAATTTAATAATTCAGACAATTGAACATTTGAAGGGTTGAAAACAGTTATGTTTGAAAGTTTTGTAAAAAATGTGATATTTTTCAGGATATCTTGAGAAACACAATATTAAAAATTACCGTATTTATTATTATAAATTTATATTTATTATCAGTTTAATTTCTCCTTGCTCAATGAAAGTACTGATTTATTTCAAGGAAGTATTTTGAAGAAGTAATGCTATAGTGTACAACAAATACTGTACATTGCTCTTTATAATACCTGCTGTTTTTCTTAAACATAAACCTCAACTAAAATATACACCCACTTATGCAATCTTAACTGTGAAACAAGTCAAAATGAAATGTGTTTCTGTCATTCCTATGCAAAGTCATAGAATGTAAAAAATAGGAGGTCTATAGAAGTCAAAGAAAAACCCAGGGATGCAGGGAAACAAACCTCATAGGACTGCAGCAGACCCTGCAGGTCTCCCTCTGGCTCTGAATCCAGACTGGACATGCTTGTCTCTATCTCATCCAACTGCTTACACAGTCTCTCAGTGACCTCTTCGTACTGAGACCACTCCTACAACACACACAGAGAGAGCTTCTGCTGCTAATTTCTCTAAAATCATTTTAGACATGTCATAGACTATTATTATAATCAGATAATGAGAAAGTGTTATGAAAAGGAAAAGACTGATAACATTAAGGTCTGAATAAGTTAATTTCATTATACCTCTAAGCTGTGCTGCATTTGGACACCATGAGCTTGAGCTTGATCCTGTAGATCTGTTATTAACTGCTCCATCTCTGCTTGGCCCTGCAGTGCCGCCTCTGGCAGCTTCTGGCATAGCAACTTGACCATTACATAGTTCTGCCCCAAGCCTTGGAAGTATTTCTGGTACCAGTCAATTCCATATATTAGAGTCATTATTAGATGAGTGAGATTATAGTCTGACAACAGCCAGTGCTCCACACAGAGATCTGATCTGATCTATGTATATACATATACACATATATTTCTTGTTTATCAGCAGTGTACCTTGTGTTTGGTGAGCAGACTGTGCAGCTGAGCACAGTTTTGTGGCCGTGCATCCTGACTGCGCAGCAGTCGCTCAGAGCCCAGCTCCAGGAGACCCTGCAGACCCTTCAGAAGAGCTTCAGAACATCTCTGGAGCTCAACATTATTCTGTCCCGCCAATCTTCGCCGCTCATGTGCATGAGTCCATGACCCACCTAGCAGACTCTTGCAGAGAGAGAAAAAATATATTATTACTATTATTATTATTATTTTAACCATTTGATGATACTGTCATTTACACAGTGAAGTGAGAAAGTTTATTCTGTAGTTTTTCCAAGTGAACTGGTAATACCTTGATGCTTGAAAAGTCCTTGAGAAGTTTGTTTGAGTCTTCCATCTGTGATTCACTGGCATTCAATGCAGACGCTGGAAACTCTACCAGATGCTGTCTCGTCTATGTAGGCAAGAAATAAAAGGATGCAGAAAGGCAGAATCATTCTTAGAGCCTCTCTGAAATGTGTTCCGTCAGCCACTTATAATCATATCTAAAGTTTAACATATGAATACAACCTTGTATTCTTAATAAATGTTCTATAAATACAAGTTTTTAAATTCAAGCTGCAGATTAACTGCTTCACATGTTGTCCTTTCTTAGCTATTATAACTACATGACCACTCAAAAGTTTGGGGACAGTAAGAAATTAATGCTTTTATTCAGAAAGCATGCATTTTGTTGCTTAAAAGTGACAGTATTTGTTTGCCAGGCTGAAACTGACCTCTAAAGAACTGATAAGAACTGTCTCAGAAGGGTCCTTTAATAAGGTGAGAAGCTGGACTAAACTCTGATCTTCAGCTCCTCCTTCAGACTGTGACAGATCACTAACAGGTGCTGTGTGCTGAGATGAGTGGTCCTGAGACAGGCTGCTGCTTTGGTGAACAGTGGACTCAATAGGATCTCTGTGTATTTCCTAGAAAAGCAGTATTTAGTTATACAAAAAACGGACCACACAAAATGATACCTCAGAGTTTACTCCTAGATTTCACACATAATTACCAGTGCTGTATCTTCCTGTGGCACACATTCTGTATGCTGGGAGGAGAGCAGAAGAGGAGCAGCGGCGTCGATGGGTTTAGTCTCTGTCTGGGTCTGGTCACCATCAGTAACATTTACTGCCTCAGTGTCAGGTGGCTTTGGGCTTATTTTCTTCACTTGTTCACTCGTACCCGTTTCTGTGTTTACGGATCCTTCATTCTGATCTACAGATATAGACTCTTCAGTTAATTCATTGGTATCACTTGCTTTTAACATGGTGATTTCTGAGCATATTCCTGGCTTTGCTAGTCCTGTTTCCGTCGACTTGATTTCAGTGCACTCGTTTTGCTTTTCCTCAGCGATATTTGCACTGTCAGGCTTCAGCCAAGTATCATTTGCAAATTCTTTCAAGTGTCGAGATGTCTCTTCAGTAACCGTTCTGCAGACTACACCAGGGATTTCAGAGAAGTCAGAAGGCTCCAGTAAACAACTCCCTGTGTCAGTGTCCTGAATTACATGCTTGATTGCAGGAAAATCAACTTCTTCAGGAGCGGTTTCCTAAAGACAAAAACAAGCAGTTAGTCATTAGCAACTGAGTAGTGATAAATAATTATTGATGTATCTAAAACCACCATAGCCACAGTAAATGACACTACCATTCAAAACATTTTTTCTTGTTGTTGAAAGAAATTAATACTTTTACTCAGCAAGCATACATTAAATTGATCAAAAGCGACAGAGACATTTTAATTTTCTATTAACCAAAGCAACTTTTTCACATTTTCTATGAATCCTGAAGAACAAAACATTAAGGTAAAAAAATGTTACACAATATTCATTTAAAAATTCAACATGCAAAATTAAGCAAATAATAAAAAAAAATGTTTTGGCTGCTGAATATTAATCCTTGCCATCACAGTAATAATTTTTTTTTTTTTTTAAAGATATTCAAATAAAAGTGTTCTTTTAAATTGGAATAATATTTCTGTTTTACAGTGTTTTTGATCAAATAAATTGCATTACTGGTAAACCTCAGAGGCTTCTTTCAAAAATATTAAAAATCCTACCAACCCCAAATTTTGAATGATACTTAAGTTCATTACTCCAATAGAAGGCTGTTTGTAGTTGCCAAGCATCAATGCAAAATTGCATATTAATTCAGAATATACAGCTACATGTGTGTGTTAACTGGCATTTTACAATGACTTTGAGCAGGGATTATCCAATTAGAATCAGAACTATACATTTCACAATGAGGAGTAATGATGATAAACCATAATGCCATAAACAATAAAAAGGTCAAATAACTTAGTTGAGGTCAGTCTTTACCTTAATGTCACGCTCTGTTACAGCAGAGGCAGCATCTGACTTAATATCGTCATCCTCTATTGTCTCATCTGGGTCCTGATACAGAAAAAGAAAAAATGATTAGATGAAATGATTAGAGATGATGAAATTATCAGAAATGATTAGAGATGATGGTTCGGAAGAATAGGTTCCCTAAAGAAAATGAAGCAGCTGTTACTGAAAGAAGAAGAGGAGTTATATTCAGCATTCTGCAATGAGAGTAGGAAAGCAAAAGATCTAGTTTGCAAAGCTGACTAAATTATGAACAAACAACAAATTTATATGTATTGAGCCTAAACCATAATTATAATTGTGATCATGCAATTCCAAGACTAGCAAAAGCATTGATGACCAATTCCTGTAAAATGATAGAAAAATAGAGCTCAGAATTGTTTAAAAAGAACAAAAACAAACAAAAAAATAAATATAAATACGCATTTAGTTAATATTATAAACATACATTTAGATGTATAATTAGATTTGTAATTATAGCTTCCTTTCATAAGAGTATATAAAAAAAAATTAAACACATGCAAATGAACAGCTATAATAAAGAGGTCCAGAGTTCAGACAAGAGTTCAGAAATGTTCCCTTTTCAGGGTTTGGCAAAGCCTGGGAGATAATTTGGAGGTTTTGAGGGTTTTACCTCTGGAACACTGCATGTGAGAGTTCCTGAGGATGAAGACTGATTGTCTTCATCTTCCTCCTCAGTATAAGGGCCTTCCATGGAGACCTGCTTCACCAGGGTTATGCATCAACATATTATTTTTTACTGTAGGTTTTCATAGTGACAGAACTAATGAGCTGATTTAGTCTTACTGTATATATTCCTAAAACCGACTCATCCTCATCTTAGATGTCTTGTAAGTTAGGAGAGGACATAGGTTTGAGGGACATTTCTGTTTGAGTTGATGGACTTACCCTCACATCTTCGGTGTAAAGATGTGGCATTGTGAATTCTGTAGTTTGGTCTGAAGGGAGAATCATTTCAGCTGGTTGTACAATAGAGGCCTGAAAAAAAAAATACAGGAAAATACTGTATTTCATCAAGTTGTAAAACTTGGGCAAACCAAAGTCACAAGATAGAGATCATGAGAAAAGCCAAAAGAGTGTCTTAAGTAGATACTACTGCCTTTGCCAATAAAGCTGTGCCTGTAATGATTTACTGCCGCACAATATTGAAGTTTTAATGCACTTAATTTTTTAAGCGCAATCAGAAAATTCAAGGTTCCCACACATCCCTTTTGTGAGTTGGCTTTAAAAGCAGGAATTTTCTCCTCCTCTCATTCCCACAGACATGAAAGTGAAGAGGAAGGGTCATGCGCTGGTCACGGTCACTAAAACACTACAAATTTACTGCACTTTCATGAGATAAACTAATATTTTCTAACTAAAACTAACTAGACCAAAAGTCATTTGAAATATAGCATTATAAATCTCTTTATTTGATGCTGTAAATAGATGTGTTAGAATAGATGAAAAAACTAGTCATTTATCATCTAATATTGCCATTTTAAGCATCGCCATGCAATGTGACATTACTTATTTAATATAAACAAAATCATTGTATAATTACTGTTTATGAAGTTCTTACGGTCTCGTATTAAGATAAAGACTACAAGAAATATTTAAACTTTTAAAAAAGCAATTCACACCTCAGGAATAGAAAAGTTAAACAGTTATGGAAGTTCAGTGTACTTTATATGTAGCAATCACTATCAATAAACACACTGCTGTAGGTGAGGTGACTGCTAAACTTGTTAGCTCAACATGAACAAAACTTTCTCTCTGCACTTTTAAATATATATATATATATATATATATATAAACACACACATTTAATCTTCCTTTGCAAATATTTAAGTTTGACATTTTAATGTTGTGTGAAATACAAGGTACTTGTAAAACACCCTAACTACTGAAATATGCTTTTCATGAACTAAAGTAAATGGTAAACCACTGACTCTTGGTAAACACAAACAAGCTACTAGAGCGACAGACCCTCAACGCTGTGCTCCGCTCCACACTGAGCTGCTGTAGCTCCTGGATGGGCTGCAGGAGCTCTTGAGCCCGATGAAAGGCTGTGAGAGTTTGCTCTGCCCCAGCAGGAAGCCCCAGTCCTGGCCTGCAGCTCTCAATCTCATCAATGGTCCTCTTCATGGACTGGACATTATCCAGAATGACCTGTTACAGAGGATAGGAGAGAGAGGAACTGTAAATGTTTACAGTACAAACAGAGGATTAAAGAGACATGATGTACAGTACCTGTATGTTCTCAAGATGTTCCTCAGGATAAATGTTCTCTGTGTCAGTGGCTGAAAGGATTGTTCTGATCTTAGTTATATTTTTCTCCATTGTCTTCACCTCTGCTTCAATGGCATCCATCTCCTAAACAGAAGTTATAAATGAATGTCAATTAAAATATACACAATTTTCATCACAGTATCATAAAGTAGGTAATTCCACTAATTTAACTTCACGAAACCCTACAAATAATGTATATATCGTTAAGAATGACAAAAGATCTAATACATAAATAATACTTTAATTGCATTGAATTGATAAAAAGTGAATGTAAAAACAAAACAAAAAAGCTTTAAAAAGATATACATTTAAAATTTTTCATAAAAGAAACAAACTTATTAAATACTGTTTACAACATAATATTTATGATAATAAAAGTTAAGCTTATTTTTTGTTCAGCAAATGAGCATATTAGAAACAACAATGATTTCAAAAATGAAATGCGACACTAAAGACTGGAGTAATGACTGCTAAAAACTCAGCTTTGCATCACAATAATAAATCAGATTTTTAAATTTAAATATTCTTCTATTATTTCACAAAATATAATATAATGTTATAAAATGTATTTTCCCAATGTCACTTTTTACTATCATTTTTAATTTACAAAAATCTAGCCTTGGTGAGTATGAGAGATTCCTTTTAGATAAAATATTAAAATATCAAATAAATCCGTGAAAGTCTTCTAGCTATATTATCATTACTTTTGCAAGCATCATTTACTTCGTCATGTTTATTAGTTAGTGTCAATTAATTATTTTCACAAAAATGTTTTCCTGAACAAGAAATACTTCAAGGCTATGCACACACTATTGTTTTAATTTAATGTCTTATAGTAACAATTTTCTATAAAACTGGTGGTACCAGAAATCATGAAATTTCACTGAAACTGATACAAATAAAAACTTGGTATTGAGAAAAACTTTAACATGGTGATTACTTAGACAAACGTAAACATCCTAAACATTTTTTGAATGTAATGATAGATCTTACAGCTGCTAGGTGCTGAAGGTGGGAGAGAGGGTCCAGAACGCTTTGCTGCATGAGTGTGATGTTTTGTACACACAGTTGGAGAAGATGTTGTTGAGGGGTGGTGTCACACACAAAAGTGATCTCCTCCAGAGCAGGCAGGAAGGCCTCCAGAGCTGCTCTGTATCCCTCTGACTCATCCAGCATCAACTACAGACACATCACAAGAGCTGATAACAAGGTCATGCATAAAGACAATATCTCTAAAGTGGGGTTTTGAGCTGACCTTGAGGGAGTTGGCATGAAAGTGGATGCATTTCGCAGTGGTGTAGGTTCTAGGAGCGACCAGCCAGGACTGAGCCTCTCTCAACCAGCAGTTGGAGCTATTGAGTAAACCCTCATAGTCCTGCAGACAAGCAGGGATCTAGTGCGACCAAAACACAAAAGACATAATCAGTCATGGTTTGCTATCAGAGGCATTATGTATTGGCTTATGTCATGAAATCATCTGACTTTGCTGATGAGGGCGGTCCTTTGCTCGGCCTGTTTGGCTGTGGTCTGGTAGAGCTGCAGGGGCTCTGTGAGCTGGTCCATGAGGATGTGTGCTCTCTCAGGCTTCTGCTCAGCCAGATCCTGCACCTCAGCCTCCAGCTCAGCTATCCGAGTGTGCCACTGGTCCAGCTCATCCCATATGCACTGCACACACAGGCACAGACACATCGTGTTTCATTGGACACAAGCTAAACATTTGAGAGCTAGAAGAACAGTTCAAGCAATTTGTCATGAAGCCTTAATATTTCACTTTCAAGTTTTTAGCGCAACCTGTCTTTTGCTATTAAAAGCAAAATTATACATGCGCTGAAAAAGCATGGACACATTTATTTTTGCACCTTACCTGAATATGCATTTGTAGGAGTTTCCCCTTTCAGAAGCAAAAGTTTTGTAAAGTATTCAAATGAATCATGCAGCACATTTTACTAACATTTGTGGTTGTCAAAATCACTGGCCCAAAAAAGCATGTCTTAAACTATTCTGGGCTTGAAATGGTTGCATTTATTGTTGCTACTGTAGAAGGAGGCACAGCAGAGGACACAGAGCAAATAGTAGAAGGGTTTTTTTAATTGCTTTAGAACAACAAAAGCTGATTTGGTGCTAATTTGCTCTGTTTATTATATCTAGCCCATATTCTCTTTTTTTAAATATTGTGTCGTAATTGTTTTCCTAATTCTTAATTTTAGACAATTTAAAAGTGTAGAGATTTTTTTTTTTTTTAACAAGAGTTCATATCTTCTCTCTTTCTCTCTATATATAGACTGCACAAACACCTTATTTTTCTGAATATATACACTGCTCTAAAAAATAAAGGGAACAATTAAACAACACAATGTAACTCCAAGTCAATCACATTTCTGTGAAATCAAACTGCCCACTTAGGAAGCAACACTGATTGACAATCAATTTCACATGCTGCTGTGCAAATGGAA
>JAUMHE010000075.1:8838675-8865699 GCA_032359235.1 Enteromius mattozi
TGATAATTTTTGTGTGATTTTGTTGTCAGCACATTCAACTATGTAAAGAACAAAGTATTTAATAAGAATATTTCATTAATTCAGATCTAGGTTGTGTTATTTTAGTGTTCCCTTTATTTTTTTGAGCAGTGTATAATTATATTTAATTATCAGAAACTTGCTGAGATTTCCAAAGCAAATTATATAATGCAATTACCATCAAGTATGCAAAACATGCAAACTGCACATATTTGGATTTTTATTAAATGAGAGAAGTATGTGAGCCCAGGTTTAAGGCTGGAATATATTACAACACTTCTAAAATCTGAAAAGTGTTTTTTTTTTTTTTGTACAGGCACATTTCTCGCAAACCAGTAGTTTCAGTTTCACTTTTTATTATAAATGACAAAATAAATTAATATGTTTTTTAAAATGAAAATGGCACCATAATTTGTTTGTTTTATACCTACATTTTTACAATTATAGTGTAAGAAAAGTAATATGCAAAACTAAGTAAGGAGATAAAAAAGAAAAACTAAACAACTGACAGAAAGATATTTTCAATAATGTGAATGTAAAGGGATGCAAGATCAAAGTACCTTTTGTGTACGTTCAGCCTCAGAAATATTAGGACTTGTTTGCTTCAGCAGGGCCTGCACACAATTCAAGCCCACCTTCACCTCTCCAACCAGCTCACCCATTTTGCAAAGAGGACCACTTCTCTCCATGACCATTACCAACTGAAAATAGGATACAATTGTATTAGCTTTAATTGACAAAAACACAAAAAAACAAAAGAAAACACACACACACAATACAAATGCACTGAAACTATAGATGTCATAATATACATTTCAAAATAAATCATTAAAACAAATGTTCTTTTACATATTTACTATAAAAAAAAATTGTGAATACTTTGTCTTTGGCTTCCTGCATTGAGACATTGAGCTCATTGTGTAAGATTTGAATCTCTGCAGGTACACAGCTCCATTTCTTCTGCACTCGGTCCATGACATCCTGCAGTCGAGCCTTCTGTGAAGCCAATTCCACTTTGATTTCCTACAGTGCAATATAACACAGTGAACACAATATCAACACCAAAGACTGCAGAAACAGACACCCTGCCTGTCAAACACAGGCACCAACCTGTAAGTGTTGAGCAGCTGACTCCGACTGTAAAGCCGTCAAAAGAGACAGAACATTCTGCTGAATGCCACTCAGCTCCTCCTGCACACGACCCAACTCCTGGATCTCAAAAAGCACCTCTCGACGGATGTTATTGCTCTGATCTCTGAGACTTAAGTGTGAAAATGTCAGTAAATGTTGATTCTGAACATTTCTTCTACTTATGTGTTTTTGTGCATGTGTGTACAAGTCAAACCTTCTGCAGTGACCCTGTAGAGATTGCAAGTCCTGACAGATTTGAGGACACACTTTCAGCTGCTGCAAATTTGAGACCCCAAGCAATCGCGCCACATGGTGTTGCAGAGATGCCAAAGTGTGATGCTCCTGCTCAATCCCATCTTGAAGGCGCTCAATGAGGCTCAGAAGGCCCTGAAGATCCACCAGGGATCCCTTAGCCGTAGATGAGTCCGGAAGATCATTCTGAAGTCTGTCAAGACCTTTCTTTGATTTATTCAGCTGCACAGCAAACCCAAACATGAAGATAAACGAGTTACAGCTAACTTAATCATTTTACAAGAAAATGTACATTTTAACAAGCTAATATATTTTACATACACGTATCGCAAAGTCTCTCCACTCTGCTTCTTTATGAGACATGTTGGCTTTGAGTGATTCCACTCTGCACTGCAGCACTGCCCATGACCTCCACAGCTGTCCCAGCATCAGATCCACAGGTGCCTTGCAGCGAAGACCTGGGCAGCTTTCCCTCAGTTCCTCCAACTTTTTAGCAAGGTTCTTCAGCTCTGTCTGGAGCACCTGCAGATGAAGACAATTTCAGTGCATGCTAATCTAGCATACATGCATTGTTATGAGATGTAAGAAGGCAACAAGGAACCTTATTGCTGTTAATTTAACCTGATAATGCCAAATAATGATCACAAACCTTTACTTTCAGCAGCTGATCTTGGCAGGCATCAGAATCAGCTGGTTTCTGACTTAAAAATTTTGAGATTTGAGAATCAACATTTTTGAGAAGCTGACTCAGTTCTTCATGGTGACTCATGTGCGCAATTTGATCTTTCATGGACCTAAATTGGAGGAGAACGATTTAACTGTTAAAGGCAGCCAAATAAAAGTGCCTCTAGTGCATTTCATTTAACTAAAATAGACGTTTTCTATTCAGACTAATTGTTTCAGAGGAAAAATGTTGCCAGGTACTCTACAGCATAAGGCAGACATTTTAAGAGCTTTCTGAGAAAACACTTGATTATTAGTAGAAGTATTTTCCCCCAGTGATCGACAAATGTAAAATCCCCATTATTTACAATTATAAACGATTTTCCAATTTAATATAAAAATGTCAACAACGATCAGAGTGCATTGTAAACGCAGCAATCTGAATCATAGTTTAAGGTCGTTAATTTTTCATAGAAAAACAACCCTTAACTGGCTTTATGGAGTATGACTAACCTCTGTAAGGCCTCAAGTCTGAGCTGAGCCTGAGCTTCTAATTTGGCATCTTGTACAAGAAGGTGACTTAAAACATCAATATGAAGCTGCTCGGTTAGAGGGATGGAGAGGCATGTCTGCTGGGGAACAGAAGCACCAACTTCAGACAAGCGGGACTGGAAACCCTCAACCAGAGTGCTGAAAATCTTTTGGACATAGCGATGCTCCTCTTTGTAGCCTCTGAAGCCATCAGAGGGGATGATAAGATTGGATCCAATCTGTTGAAAGAAGCTCTCTGCACCCTGAACAGCCCAGTGGAAATGTTTCAAAGCCTCCCTAGCCTGAAGCAGCTTGTCCTGGACAACGAAACAAAATATTTAGAAACTGGATAAACAACATTCTAAAAACTACAGACTGACAAACATATAGTTTCCCAAATAAATACACAGACGAAACCAAATTAAACCCTGCTGCTCACGATGATACATTCTTAAGACTTGAAACGATCGGTTTGTGAAGAAACTTTAATTTTTTAGCTCTGATACACCACAATGTACAACTGTCCTCAGCTCACTCACAACATCTGTCATGTGACGCATCAAAGTGCTCTGGCACATAGATATATATATACATATATGACTCATTAGAGACTGTTTCTATGGGCTGCGATACGTAAGGATCTACGTATAAATCTATGTATATATAGCTATATGTCAGAGCATGTGGATATGTCACACTCAAAATTTTGGGTTATTGTTTAAACTCTCAAAGCTTTTGAACATTTGGTGCCCATTGACTGCCCTTATATGACAGACTGCAACATCAAATTAAGATTTTTGGGTGAACTATCATTTTAAGATTATTTTAATGAATAGTTCAAAAAAAGATCTGTTGAATCTGTTTAAAACACTAGAAAACGGTCATACGCAAAATGTAACCAAAATAATCAGAATAAAATCAAGTCAGATCAAATCAAGAGCATTTGAATGCAAACAAACTAAATTGGGAAATCTAAACACAGTCTTACTAAAAATACTACAAAATAGCAATGCTGTCACATGCATGTTTGAAAATTACAATGGTTACAAAAAGCAGCATTCTAGTACTTTTAGAGATTATAACATACTGTGAATGGACACATGGAGCTTACCATATGCATACCACAATCATTAAGGGTTCTCTGGCCGAGATCAATGGTCATCTGGTACCTTTCAACATCTACTTCTTTCCTGCAGAGCTCCAACAATCGTAGAACAGACTCAACGGTTTGGATTAGCATCCAGTGCTTTCGTAGCTGTGTATCAATGGTCTTATTATCTGGCTCCAAGCAGATGTTCTCCTTCACCTGCTGCTGGACACTGTTGAAGAGCTCAGTGAGTGGACTGAGGTCTGTAGGACAGCCGAGTCGCTCTGCCAGAGAGCACTCAAGGGTTTTAGCCTCACTTTTTACTGTGAGCTCCCAAGAGGCGAGCTGCTCAATGACCAAATGGATTTTGTGTCTTTCTGCTGTCAGTTGGGATGGATAGAGATCTTTCGAAATGGCCTCAAGGTGGTCAGCGGCTTCTTGACATGTCATTCTCAACAAAGGCAGCTCCACCAGGACAGTCTGACAAAAGCGGAGTCTTACGTCAGCTCCTACACTCGAATCTACAATCTGCGACAAGCTCTTCTTCACTTCCTCTCTGGAGTTCTCCATGTGCTTCCTTAAATTGAGGTACTCCTCGTGATCTTTGGCTTGCAAATCCAGCAGATGCATGCACCTCTGTAGGTCTATTACCGCATTGAGCATCTCTTTCCTCCGAGGATCTGGGCAGTGGGGTATTTGCGGGACCTTGCAGAGGAGCTCCATTAGCATGTGCTTGACAGGTTCAAGAGCCAAGAGCGAATCTGTTGTCACGGGATACTTCTGCCTCGTGACATCAGCACTCATCTGTCTCAAGCTCTTCAGAATGATGTTCTGTTCCTCAGCAGAAGATTCCTGAGCATGAAGGAGTTCTTCAAGCACCCAGTGCAAAGCCCATTTACGGTTCACAACCCTAGAGACCTCTTCTTGTAAGGCTGTTAGCCTACTGATAAGCTGAAAGCTTTCGGGTATACTCAGACCGTGATTCACATTTTTTATTTCATCTAACACAGTCTCAAGATTATTTGCTTGTCTCTCAGCATCCTTCAAAGCCTCTGTGCATACCTGAAGCTGAACCCTCAGTTCTGGGATTGTAGTTTTAGGTTCAGAAGCCACTGTTTTACCAGACTCCTTTTCTAATACTGAAGTCAACCAAGAGCTGCTATCAGTTATCTGTTTCCACAGTCTTTCTCGAATTTGAAACATTCTGTTCATTTCTGCAACAGCACATTCAGTCTTCTCTGTAAGCTTATTGTACAAATCTTCTACAGAATTGAGGGTGGGTGACAAGGAATCCTCCTCATCGAGTCCTGTAACTTCCTCTCTAAGCTCTTTCAAAACAGAGGCCAACTGAAACCTTTTAAGAGATATTTCCGATTGCAGTTTCTTCATGTGATTGACCTGGTGACTTGCTTCTTCAGGAAATAGAGACAACCTCCTTCTCCTACTGGCATTGCTTTCTGTTTGCTTAGCCCATGTAACGTAGTCCCTGATAATCCTCATGATCGGTGAGCAACCATTGCCATTCGAAGTCTGAGAGCTGAGCTTCTCCTGAGTCAGAGCAAGCTGAGAACTCAAGCCCTGCATTGCGTCCTCCACATCTCTGAGTTCTTTTTTCCCCAGTGGACTTGAGGAAAGAGCCTGAGAGACCTCACAAAGGTACAAGTAGTGCTCAGTTAACACTGCCAAGTTTGCAGGTTTGACAGTCTCTTGCAGCACACTTCGGCAATCTGTCTGTCCTTGAGAGGGATGTGGATGAGAAACTGACTTCTCCAGAAGCTCCAGCTCATGGTGCAGCTCTCTGGCTTCTTGAAGGAGTACAACTCCTTCTGCTGTGCAGATGTTAGCACACCACAGACTGCTGGAAGCAACCTGCTCCATAGTTTGCCATCTCTCCTGTAAAGTCCTAAATGGTTCAATGCAGGCCACGGGTCCCTCTGTCTCACCCAGATAGGCTGAAATCTGAGAGCATGTCTGTAGGAGCTCCCCTAGTATTCCTCGCTTCTTCTGCGTGCTCTTCAAGAATGTATTCAGCTTCTTCTCTCGCAAGGTGCTGCTGTCAGTGCAATTCCTTCAAAAATGTGAGAATATGGTTACTTTTCAATGTTGTACAATAGCTATACTACCAATACAGTTACAGTACAAGTAATGTACACCATAACCATTTTACAAGAACATTAAATTTATAAGAAGATCTATGTATCTATAGATCTATCTACCCTACTTATCTACTTAATAAATTAAAAGAGAAAAGACTGGATAGTTCTTGTGAACATCACAGAGTGTTGAACACTCTCATGCACAGTATGTTTCATTTATACTCGAAGCTGGAGGGCGCTCTGGCGCAGAAAGTCCAAAACGGACTCTTAAGAGGAAGTAATAATAAATCCCCAAAACCGCTATTGCAGTTGATAAGCTGTATAACAAGCATAAAACTAAAAAGGTGAAGACGATATGGTTTATATGTGTTTATAGGTGTCTTCTACAGGTAGTAAATATGAATGATACAGTGGTAATTGTCAAAAAATCAATTACAGTACAGATGCTTAGCGTATATTTTCTGCCTTATTCTGTGATAAAAATCTAAAAAGTGTTAGTAGTATATATACTGATTATACAATCCATAAAACTGTCATTAGTAAAATATATATCAAAAATATTACAGAAGACAAATTACTGGTTATTGTCCAGCAGTGTATTTTATTTTTTAGCCACTTATTATTATTTAATTTGACATTTCTGTCCCCCTCACTTCTAAAATGATTGTTACTCCCCTGCCCTGTAACATAATTGAATATAAAACTTCAGCTGTATGCCATTTAATCTTTATTTGGGGATACATTTTTTGTGTCTCCACGTGAATTTCATTCAATTGGAAAGGGGCTGAAATGGCTCTTTTGACATTAAAGGTTGCAGTCACCTACCCAAACCCTTCCCCTAAACCTACCACTCACACAAAACTTTCAGTAGTTTTCATCACGGAGGCCAAAACGTCCCTACAAGGACAAGAAATTTGGATATTGCCATCTTTGTAGGGTATACCTGAACCCAACACACACACCAACACACAGAAAATGTCAAGCATGCTCACTGTGTCAGTGTGCTGAGCTCAGCCTCCAGGTTGTGTAGAATATCCTCGAGAGCCCGTTTTTGCTGGTAGTACTGTGTGACCTGCTGGAGCTGTGTCTTTTTGTACTCCACCATAGCTGAGGTATCCATTAGTACTGTGTTCAATCTGCTCTCTATGTTCTGCTCAGGCTTTGTAGAGTTTCCTGCACTAGATTCACCTTGAGGGAGTCTAGCCACCTGCTCCAAGACATACTGCCGGCACATCTATGACACACAGATAAACATAATGTCATAACATTTAAAAGTTATTTTAAATAGTTATAGTTAAAAAAGTTTCACTTGGGTGCATGATACATGGATGCGTAACAAATTTCAGAAGGTTTTAGTATTTGGTTATCCCTTCTGCTAAAGAAGCACTCAAGCTGCATAAACTCCAGAAGTTTATGTAAAACCTAATAAATCTTCACCAGCATGACTTTTCTAAGGATCACCTTAAGCTCCACTGGAAGCACCTTTTAAACAAAGGAGTTGGCATCATCAGTTACAAATTTAATTACATGTGACCTGGAAATGTGAATAAAGTTCTTCATTTTAAGTCATAAGTTTTGTAATCAGACATCTCCTGAGGGTTTTTCGTAAATAATAGATTAGATCTTCAGGACTGGTACGGACATCCTTTACAGTCAACAGCTGTTCACAGCTGGAGGTTTTGGAGAAACCAGTGCAATGAAGTAATGTACTGTACCTCAGCCTCTTCCAGCTGATGAGTCATATGTGCAATGCTAAGTTGGGCCGGTCGGTACCGACATCTGAACACCCATAGGACAGTCCATGCCAGACTGCTCTCGGACTCTAAGAGTGATGAGTTCTGAAACAAAGAATCTTTACTTGGTCTAGATTTCTGCAAAAAAAACCAACAAAAAGACAATTTGTGAGAAAATTATTTTTAACAATTGTATTTAAAAAACACAGACAGGAAGAAAATGATACAGTTAAAAGCAGGCAGCACATATCACAGGAAATTCCTATTTCCTGTGCAATTTCCTCTCAGAAAACTTGAGGGAATATATGGCGTCCAAGTCAAAAAGAGCTGATTAACAGATAACCGTTATATTTGGTTTGTGCTTTTTGGTTCTGTACTTTTTTTTCTGAAGCGATAATTTTTTTTTTTTTTTTGTCAAAAGTCCAAATGTTTACAGTAGTTCACCAAAGCTGCTTGAGTTTTTCTAGTTGTTCCATCAACAATTCAGAATAAAATCATAATATGTTTACATACAGGTACATACCTCAGAATCGTGACTGGTCATCTGTAGTGGTTGAACATTAGTGATGGTGTCCAGTAAAACGGCCCACACATGTGTCCCAGTAGGCTGTTCCACATGCCTCGATTTATCCTCACCATCTGGTACTGATCCTCTGTTTTGGGGCATTTTGTTCCCAGCAGATGGATCTGAATTAATTGTGTGCATTTCTTCATACTACAATAAAGCAAAAGCGGCATAGCTTATATTTCAATGAAAATTTTCACGTCAACATTGCTTGCACGTGTTTTCAGAGCTCGTTTAAAAGAGAAACAGCTCTGCTGCTGACGGTATCAAAAGAACAAGGAATGTTGCCCAGTTGGGAATTAAGTCTTCCTTCTAAAAGGCGTGGTGTGCCTTCAGGCCCAAAACTTGGGAGGCGGTACTGCAGGAAGTAACGCTAACAAAATGTAGTTGGCATAACGAAGCTTAATGAAGTTCTTGGTCACCAAATCAATACTGAATAACCTGTTATCAAAGCAAATTTATAAGTGCCACACCGTAACCATGATAAATGCTAGAGGGTGATATGCATAAAATGCCAACATATGGAATGATGCACGAATGACGCCTATGAAAAAATCATGCATTCATTAAAAAATATTTTGCTGCAATATGATTGTTAAACTGCACATTAAGTTCACACATGTGCCATACAGCTGTTATAAACGATGTGCCCCAGAAATATTGCTAACTAAGGTTAAAAAGAGATTTTTAATGACAAAAAGGCACAAAAAATGTGCTTGATAAAACATGACCATCATGGTCTCTGAAGGTGATGTCAAATGAGACTTGTGCAATAGATTATCTGTATTTCTTTTGTATTTTTATTAGAAAACAACCATGTTAACCTCACCTGCAAAGGAAAACTGCCATCTGAATCCTCTGTCCTCTGAGCGTCAGCATGGCTGAGTTGTGACTCTGATAGGACAGCGGTAGGAATTAATGTTGCACAGTCAGCTGTCACAACAGATGAAGAATCTGTTGGTGTTAATTCTTTGTCTTCTGTATGTGTTGACTGCACAGACTCCACTGTTGCTAAAACCACACTATCTGTGGTACTACTATGGGCACCTCCAGCAAGTGAGATGCTAACATTTTCAAAATGTCCATCCTGTGTCTCATTCAAGGTTTCTTTTTGCAGAATGTCCAATGTTAGTTTGTCTTGTGTTCTCAAAGGTTTTGCTGTGTTTGGCTGACTGAAGTCTGAAGACACAGTCAGTGAAGTGTCTGCGTTGTCTGGCAGCCTGACCTCTGAACTCAGACCCAGGCTTTTTGAGTCAGTTGTGTTTTTATGTTCAGATTTACATGTGTTCAGCTTTTTATTACCAACATTGCTTGCTTTTTCTACACCAGCTGGTTTTCTGTTCTTCTTCTTTCCTTTAGCAACTTTTGTAGGCTTTTGAAGCGTGTTTGTTTGATTTGAAGCCTCTTTAAAGGTATTTTTGTCCTCCTCATCATGACTCTTCAACACTGGGACACCCTGTTGGTGAACTACAGACCCTGACTCATTGCCTTCTCCAGTGTGGACATCGATTTGGCTTGATGTGTCTACATCAGAGATTTCATGTTGCTTCTCTTTTTCATCTTTTTGAACGTCAATCTCAGTGATCTTAGGGTTTTGGGGTTGGATAAGCATAGCTGGCTTCTGTACTGGCTGTATTTCAGAGCTACTTGAATTCACATTGGACTCTTCTGATAAATCTAGCTCAGCAATTTGGCTTTCAGGTTTCTCAGTACCAGAAGAGCTCCTTTGTTGATTTTTTACATCTGAACTGGAGAATTCATTTGTGGTTGAGCCTTCAGGATCTGTACACTGTGTCTCTTGCAGTGATTGATACCTGTCTGATGATAAAGCAGGAGTATCAACATCCAGGATGATGGTAAATACTTTCTTAGCAGTTCCAGAGCTTCCTTGATGCATCTCTGGGTATGAAAGCATTGGGTCAAATGCTTGAGTAGATGAGTCCTTCTCTGGTTTAGGCATGAAATCAAAGTCTAGATCAGAATGAGTGAGTTCAGTATTACTGGTGTTTTCTTCAAACTTCACTTCTGATGTTGAAAGTTCTGCACATAAATGTACAAGTTCATCAGAAGAGCTTATTGCATTGCATTCTTCATTTACAGCTACATCTGGTTTGACTTCCAAGAGTTTCAAGCCATCCTCTGATGTTTCTGCAGTTCTACCATGAACAAGTGAAACAGTCTCCCATTTAGTTAAAGAAGCTGGTACAGCTTGTGTTAGTGGGTTCTGGTTGGGTTTGGTAAGATTAGATTCCAGCAATATGGTAAAGTCGGGCTTTAATGATTCACAGGATGAGCCACGAGTGGATTTGCTGTCACCTTCTCTTAATACAGATCCAGTTTCATCCATCATTTTAGGTCCAGACATGAACTGCTGCTTATTTGTGTTGAGTTTACCAAGATCTTCGATTGCTTGTTGTTCTGTGCAAGGTGATAGATCATTCTTTGTGGGCAAGCATTTTACATTCATACGATCCATGTCATCCACTTTACTGTCAGCGGCAACCTGCAAAACAGAAACGTAACTACTATGACCCGACAGCGATAAACATCACTCACCAATATATGCGTTTTTATTCAGATCCTGAACATTTGTTTTATGATTTTTTCTTTAAATAAAATTATAACGGATACTGCATACTTCAACACTTATCTGAAACCATATTTTAAATAGTTCTACACTGGGGCAGTCGAACACTACTACACTGAGGCAGTCAAACTTTTATTTGTTGTCAATGGCTTTGCATTCATTTAAAAGTTCTGATTTGATTACTAACTCCTTTGATGCCTATAATAAAATGTTCTTGAAAATTGCATTTTTTTCAGCTAAGAAATGGCCAGACTTCAATCTTCTCTATCATTGCCTGATGCAGAAAGGCTTATTCATGCCTTTGTCTTGTCAAGGATTGATTACTGCTTTATTTTGGCCTCCCTGATAAGTCTATCAAGAAATTGCAGTATACTTAGAATTCAGGCGCTCAGGTACTGATTTACTCAACTGCTCGTCTGCAAATTTCCCAGGTACTTTATAAGCTATTCATGGGACAGTCCCTGCTTATCTATGTGGAAAAGTGCAATACACATAAAATGCATTATTATTATTATAAATCCTGCACCCAAGTGATTCACAAAGTCCCTTTTGTGCCATCAGCATGTGCACTACCCACTGTACAAACTCTCTAAATAAACTGTTCTGAGAAGCCATCAGGCAGAGCAGAGTTATGCAGATAATGTAGTCTAAAGATAAGCTTTGACATCAGAAATGCACCTGCTCTAAGTGATGTGCCACAAAGCAAAACATCCAGCATCCAGCAAATTTCTCAGAGAACAGGTAAAAACAAGCACTTAAAAGCAATGAGGTGCCATTCTACATTAATGACCCTAGACGAATAACAGAGCGGGTACTCCATTTAGCAGGTTTTAGCTAGGGCAGAGTGATTCTTTGCTCATGCCACCGTGGTACACTCAATGACGTTTCTCCTGCCGACACCAAAGCCAGACCCGGAAAGAAAAAAGGAATTGTACGTCCGTCAAAGAATAATTGCAGTCAAGAGATTCTTCTCCCAACACAGATTGAGTCATTGTTTATTAACTCTCAACTCGTTCCAAACCTGTACTGACTTACTTTTTACTGCAGAACGCAAGATGTTTTGAAAAATAAAAAAGTTATTGGGGTCTAGTGTTGTTTTAGACCCTATATACAACCGTTGCATGGACAAAAAAAAAAAATCCTCTTTTGTTTTCTACAGAAGAAAGTAAGTCATACAGGTTTGGATCAATATAAGGCAACTGACATTGCTTTATTGTACTCTATAAATTTACCAAAACCACTCAAAACATTTTTTCCCCAAACAGTTCCTGTGTAAAAGAGATACCACACTAACCTGAACTGACTGGAGCTCCTCTTTGGAAACTCCAGGCTGCTGAGGCTCAAGGCGCTGAATGAAACTTCGATCTGGATCAGAGTTTCCTTCCTGAGTCCTCTCATCTACTAAGATCTTGCTCAGGGCTGGTGTCTTTCCAAACAGCATTTGAACATCTTGGGAGAGAGCAGCCTGACCCTCTGGAGTACGGCTTGTCTGCAGGATCTCAAACAGTTTCTCAACCTCTACAAGTTTGCCTTCCACTTGTTCTACAGCCTACAGAAAATCCAACAAGGTACTTAGTCTCATTACACTAGGCATCTGAAAAAAGCCTATTCAAGGCCATCATCTCCACTGCAGTTTAAAGAAGCATTTGAATATAAAAGATTTAGCTCATCTAAAGTGAACTAAAACTTATCCGAATTTAAATCAAATTTTTAAAATATTCATTACTTTAAAAAGGATGAAACTATAACATTCCTGAGGTGCTAGTAATTAATACATTTCTAAAACAAAGCAGAAGTGTAAAAACTGTTGCAGTAATATTGCACACTTCAGCTCCTCAGCCATACTCTCACCAAGATCAACACACACATCCTGAACAAAAACATTAACACATTTACATGTAAACATGACAGCAGCAGATGTCTGAGAAGCTTTTATGGAGGTACATTAAAGCCACAAAATGTTCAGCTATTACTGCAAATTAAACACTTAATATATTATTTTCTGCAATTAAAAAAAAAATGTTATTATATTACATTATATGATATTATAATAATAGGCAGTGCACATAGAAATGATCTGCTCAAAAATTTATTTTATTTAGTGCCTCAAATGCTTCTTTTCTATATGGCAGGCTGAAATTGAATTTAAATTGCTGTTAATGGACAGTGCATAACCCTTAGAACTGAAGTAGTTACAAAGAAACAAACTAGATACTAGTTCTCAAAACTGAAAGTGTTTATATTTCAGTTCAGGCCATTTTAAAGACACATACCTTTTGAGAATAAACAGACCCATGACAATAAAATTACCTGCGCTGCTGTGAGTTCCTGCTCAGGTGTGACCCATTTGTTCACATCCTCAAAAACTTCACTGGCCAAGTCTTTCATCTCATCTGGTGTCTTGCCTCCTTTTGACTGTTCCTCTGTTTTAGATTCAGACTGTATCTCTGGCGCAATATCTTCTGTTTTTACAATCAAGGGCTTGACGTGCTTAGGGTCTTGGATCATTTGATTTTCAGGTCTGCTGGGGTTCATTGCTTGCTCTCTCTTCTCTATTACCAGCTCTCTGGCCATGCAGACGCTTTCTCGAAGGTGAGCTCCATCTTCAGCCAGTGTCTTCAGGTTTTCTAGACCTGTAATGCTGGCCAGAAGTCTTATCTGCTGCAGTAATGCATCTACCTGCTCTGCCTCCGCTTGCAACTGCTCTGATAAGCCCTGCCAGCCAAAATGGTAACATTAAAGAATTACCTCATCAAAAAAGTGCAATATGTGACAGAGACATTGTGCAAATATAGATCAAAATGGACCAAAACTGAAGTAGTCTTAAAGCATAAACATTTACCTGGATTGTTTTGAGGACCTGTGGGCTCTCAGATGTGGACAGTGAGGTCAGAGCGTTTCTGATAGTCTGAATGGAGGACAGGTGATCTGCAATATCAGACGCCACCTTCCCCTTGGCAGCTTCCACCTGTCTAAAAACATCACTGGTCTCAGAAAAGAGCTCCTTCACCTCTGCCATCTTCTTCCTCAGCTGGCTCTCAATCACCTTTAAAAATGAACTACAGTGAATTTGCTGAAATTTAAAGAGTGGTTAATGAGCCTGGTTAATACTAATTAATACATGAGGTATACATATAAAACATAGCATAACATAGTAATATTATTTTTGCATGCAAATGTCATTACACATCGTCTATCATTAATTAAAAAAAATTAGCATTATGAAAAGTTGCTGGTGTGTCCAAAATCACCTGTAGCTCCAGTGGAAACTCACGACTCTGCAGCAGCTCCTGGATCTCTGAAGATCTGCGATGGATGTGTTCAATGTTCTCCTCTTGAATCCTGAGTTCATCCTGTGCAAAACAATTATAGTTAACACATGTATTTGATCAAAAATACAGTAAAAGCAGTACAGTAATATGTAATTTATTCCTGTGATGGCAATGCTGAATTTTCAGCTGTCTTCAGAGTCAAATGATCCTTCAGAAATAAATACTCTAAATCGTTCTAATATGCTGATTTGTTTAAGAAGCATTTCTTATCAATGATAACTGCTGTTTTGTGTGAAAATCATAATACATATTTTTTTCTGGATTCTTTAGGCCAAAGTTTAAAAGAACAGCATTTATTGGAAATATTTTGTATTTTGTTCCTTATTTATTTTGATCAATTTAATGCATTCTTTATTTAAAAGAAAAATCTTATTTACCCCAAATACTGATGACAAGTTACAAGCTAAAATGATTTATTATTTCTCATTTAACATCCAAAATATTACATTGGTCTCCAATTCTAAAAACAAGTGTATTTCAAAGTTTTACTTAAAATGTTTTGTCAGCTGACGAAGGTTTTACCTGCATGGCAGACACATCCTGCTCTGTCTGAAAGGGGTGTGACTCAGCAAGTGTCATCAACTTTTGGGCGCTCCATCCCTCCACCTCTCCAGCCAACAGTAGGAGTTTTTCCCAAAGAGAGAAGCCAGCTTGAAGGTTGTCCAGATGACAGTCTGTCTTCTCTGTGACCTGAAATAGCATGTTAATGCAAATACTGAACATTAGAAAAACAGAGTGATAGTATTGCTATCACACTGCTGTATTTATTAAGGGAACATACATCAAGCCAGCGGTCCATGAGGGTGTCAGCCTCACTCTCAAACGGAGCATCTACAGAGTCTGGGATCCTTCTCATCAGAGACTGGAGCTGTCGACACACAGCTCTGAACTCTTCCACGCCGTCCCCAAGACCACTGAGATCTGACTTTATACTGGTCACCTGCACACATACACAAAATATACACAGTCATGCATTTATTAATACTCATTCTGAGCACAGTTTTATCTAGTGAATGTGTTATATACCTTTTACAAAATATCAGTCTGCAGTTAATACTAAACATTATCTTAAATAATGCAGTTAACACTGCCATCTGCACTCCACCATGAATGGAAGCACTGTACACAAGATGTTTCGGTATTTCTGTACCTTACAGATCAGCAGCTGCAGGTTGTCTTTGCCCATATAAGAGGCCTGATCACCAATAGTCTGCTCTGCTTTTTGCAAAGTGCTGCCCAAGCGATTTCGGCAGCTCTGGAACTTCTTCAGTAGTTCGCTCAGAGAGACACACTGCTCTCGACTGAAACAGAAGCATGAAAAATGTGAAATGGCATTTCACAAAGTGCTTTCCTGTGATCATTAACATTTCTCATCACCTCTCTGTGACTGCTCTGTGTGCGTTTTCCCATTGCGTCTGCAGCTCGCTGATGGCTGTCTCTGACGTGCTTGTCTGTGCACAAGTACTTCTCAGATCCTGAATCTCTGATTGTAGTGCAACCAGTTTGCTCTCCATGTCTGTCAGGAAGCGTAACCTGAGAAAGAGAGAGACACTGGTGAGACTGAGACACATTGTCTCCTTTATTGTAATCAATTTAGAGGTATAAAATTCCCATTCCACATGGTTTGAAACTATCTGAAATGGATTAAATATTTGTGTATTAATATTTGTCTACTGAGAGAAATCACTTATGCATCAAACATGAAATTATTTATATTTACATTATCTCAATACAGAAATATCTATATCTAATTTTATATACACATATACATATATTGTTCTGTCTATATAGTTAGTCTAATTATAGTCTAATTTATTTATATTATATATTACAACTGCTATTTTAGCTGACATAACTAGCAACTTTTATTATATTTGTGCAAATTAAATTAAATTGATTTCAATAAAGTATGCTTTAGAAATATTGTATGCAAAACAGGTACTAGTATAGCTAATTAAAAAAATGAAACATACCGTAGAAAATTAATTAAATGATTTCTAAAGCACATTTAATTTTATTGTATGCAAAACAAAAAGAAAAGCAATCCTGTTTTATTAAATATGTTTTTTTTGTTGTATATTGCAATAGTTATTTTGATAAATATTACTAGCATTTGATTTAATTAATTTAGCCTTGAAAATATTCTATGCAAAACAAAGAAAAAAAAAAAAAAACAGATGTACTCCTTATTTAAAGTCTACTGAACCTGTGCTGTAGTGCAGGAAGTGTGGGCTCCTTCATGCCATGTTTTTCGAGTCCCGCCAGCACCTCCCTTAGGGTGACCTGCAAGCCCATCCTCTTCCTACCGAATGCCCTGTCCCTCTGTTCTCCCTCCGCTCTTCCTTTCCCTCCTCTGTCAGTTTGCTTCAGCCCTACAGCCAGTCTGGTCTCGACCTCTTCGGCTTGCAGCGCCAAAGCTGACACCATCTCAAGACAGCTGCCTGGTTTGTCATCCAGAGTTATTCTCATGCAAGCACCATCCAGCATTCGGTCTAGCTGAACCGATTCTTCCCTGGCCTGCTGTAGGCTTTGCCGGAAGGAGACTAAACTGCGATTTGATGGGCTGTGAGCAGCACTGAGGTCGTCATTCACCTGCTGGAGATGTGAAAGGAGGCTCACGAGGCCCATCAGGGCCAATTCACTCTTTTTCAGACATTGTCTTTGCTGGTCCAAGCATTTTGTGCGGTCGTGGAGTGTTTGCTGCATGGGAAGCGCAATGCGACTCAGATCAGCAGCGTTGCTAACTGAACCACCACTCTTATTAAGGAGAAACAGCTCTTTCTCGATACTTTCATCTAGACGCTGAACAAAAAACAAAGAGGTCAGTTTAAACATGCAAATGTAAAGTCGATTATGCAAACATTTGAATGTATGCTGGAATGAGGAAGTACATATTTCTTAAAGGTAACGTATAAAAGTATATTTTCCTAAGGAAAGCCACGCATTTTAGACCTTTTTCAGCTGTGAACCGATGTTCTACAAAATGTCAAATAAAGCAGGACGTGTGAAAAGGATCTAAAATACACAACTGACTAAATGAACAAGCTGGACATTTTAAAAATACAAAAATATTTTATGTCAGTTGTCCGATTAGTGAGGTGTGAAAAATGTTTAGATCTAGAAGCAACTGCAAGCACGAAGATGAACTTGGAGGATAATGTACCTTTAGTTCTTCATGCAGATTGCTGGGATCAGCAATGGCAAAGTTTTTAATATTGAGAGGTTTCTGACTGATCTGTTTGATTTGATCAGAAATCAGTCTGATCTGAATGTCCGCTGACTCCAGCAGCTCTACCGCAGTTTCAAGGGACTTCACCCTGAGCAATATATAAAACAACATTATAATTATGCAAACAGCAGCTCTGCTCCGAAACCTAGCAATCTCCCTTGCAACATGGTAATGGACCTTTCATAAGGGACACATTTGGACCTGCTTTAGAATGACAACAATTGTGTGCACCACAAAAATAGAGCTCTGCATGGGGAGGCCTGAGAATAGATTTTATTGCTACTTTTCAGAAATTAACAACAAATGTACATAATCAACATTTTGCGAGAGTTTGTCTCATTCTGTATGCATCTCACCTGGCCTGAATGCACATCTGTTGCTCCCTCCACTGTTGAATGAGCTGAGCTCTCTCTTGCTCCATACTATAGCAATCTTCCATGTGCTGAGAGCTCTGGGAACACTGAAGCTCAAACTCACTCCACAGAGCCTCCGTCCGGTCCTTAAGAGCCTAAATGAACACACAGCTATTTGTATACAAAACACACCCAAAGTGCAGGAAAGTGGTGATGTAAACTAACCAGTACGCGCTGGAGTTGAGTCCTCAGTAAGTCAGCAGCATTGCTGCCAGGGCTGATGGGAAACTCTGCTTCCAGCTGCTGACTGTTGTTGAGCAGTTGCTGCTGGAGAACTGACTGTGCAGCACTGCAGCTGAAAACATGCGTATATAAAATGTTTATGAAGATGAATTTTAAAGGGTAGAAGCATATAAACTGCATATAGAAAAATCTTAAATCAGTTTTTTAGAAAAGCCAGTTACATCTTTATGCAGTATTGACAAAACACGGAAATATATATATTTCTTGAAGGTAAATTGTATCAGAATTGTTCACCTGCTCTGAGTTTCCTGTGCTGTAACCTCTTCCTGTGCTGAACAGGGATGGATGACAGTCCTCTCTGGTATCTGTTTTATCTCCACGATGTTGGTCTGAACAACAGCCTATGAAAGAGAAGGGGTCACTAAAAGCAGGGGTCAAACGACCCCAGAACAAGCGAATACACTCCTCAGCGGTTCTAGCCAATCTCAGCAGATTAACTCCTCTGAGCTGTCCTATGTGCTTAAGAAGGTCAGCAACATCCAATCAGAGCTGAGAAGTTCTCATAAGGTTTATCTCCACGTTTGGCTACAAGCAAACATGACCACGCCACGAAAACATGCCATGTTATCACTGGGCAGATACAGAGCTCACAGATGCTCAAGTAATGTACCTGCCATTGTAAAGTTATTCTGGTGTCAGAGACTAAGAAAGAATAATGATAAAATACTCTTTAAAAAAATACTGAACTGATCAAACAGAGATGGCGCACACACAGCAGATGATCACGTGTACCTGTGAGTGGATGCGGCTCAGGTCATCCACCAGTACAGACTTTCTCAGCAGGACACAATCCTTGACTGCTCCCCCCCTGCTGTAAACACACGTGCACATGTTTACTTAATTATGTTAATGACATACAGAACCACAGACATTTATATAAAGTTAGCTATAATTAATACACACTGATTCTAACACTTAAGAAAACAAACTGTGTATACACTGTGACTGTAAGGTATTTACTGTACACAAACACAAATATATAAAAGACCACTTCAGATGGAAAGGTTCAGTCTAACTATAAGAATAGCCAGAGTTTAAAAAAAATAAATAAATAAAAAATATTTCAAATCTAGGGTTGTTAATATTTGTACATTTTTTTAAAGAAGTCTCCTGTACTCACTAAGACTGTACTGATCTTGATTACTCCACTGTACTTGATTATTACAATTTAAAATAACATGTGTCTAATTCTTCAGAAATCATTCAAATATCCTGATTTGGTGCTCTAGAAAAATTATTGTCAATACATATAATTATTGTCATTTACAGTACTTGAAATAGATTTTTTCTACTATTATTCATGTATTTACTGTCACTTTAAATCCATTTAATGTGTTCTTGTTTAATAAAAGCAATAATTTCTTTCAAAACACAATTTTTAGATCTTAGTCATTAGAACAGTAGTGTACTGTAAGTTACTTAAATAAAACACTGCTGGTACATGTGAGCTTAGAGTATTAAAGTATTAAAGAGTATTAAACATTTAACAACATTTCCACTTTTTTTGCGCACCCATCTTGGCATGGTTCCAAGCCACTTGTGGAGTCTGTGGGCCGTTGAATGTTCTCCACCCTCTTTGTGTCTGTTCTCAGACGGGTGGTGCTGAGAAGAACACTCTCTATGGGCTGTAGAATCTCTGTAATTCTTCTCAAGGCTTCCAGATGCACTGGACGTTCAGCTGCTGTGGCACATACCTGAGGTTTAAACCCAAAACAAAGAATTGAAATTTGACTACCACAAAAAATAAAAATAATAATAATAATAACTTTAAAAATTAATTAAAGTTGTGGTTTGGGGATGAGCATCAAGATTTACGCAAACGGGAGTTCCCATTACTGGTAACTGGTAGTGATAAGAGATATGAATGCAAAATATGATTATATAGCTGAAAAGAAAACAAATCCATATCTAACTACCAAAACATGCGTGCAGTCAATAAATGATCAAAGTTACATCATAAAATGATAAAAATGATGTATAAATAAACTACTGGAAAAGGTTTAATAACGTTCAGAGACTTGATGGATAGGAATAAACATGATACACAGATAAAACCCTAAATATGAGTAAAAGTTACAAGTACTGAGCAAAGAGGAGACTAAATTGGACTTAATGCAGTTATGTTCACATGCAGAGGCATGTAGATTAAGGAATGTGTTACCTGCACATATACACGCACACACACACAGTCTAAATAACATACACAGTGTATAATATATACACAGTAGTAGACGCATTAAAAGATGCTATGATTTAATCATTAATGCTTGGACAAGGTCACATAAGGACCATGGTGGCATCTGTCCATCCAGAGTGCCAGCCGATCTACCCAGTACTGAGTAGCATACACTAAAGCTAGAAAGACCATGATCTTATTCTTACCTCCCATTGGGCCCTGACTGACTGAGAGATGAGGTCCATGTCTCTGAGCTGGGCTTCAGAGCAGAAATCACCCATTCCTTTCACAGCTTCTAGAAACGCCTCCAACACTGAAGGCCTGAGAAGACGTGACACTGCCTATAGAACAAAAAGATATCAGCAGTCATTAACAGCTTCCGTGTATGCATTTTGACCAACCATGTTTTTTTTTTTTTAATCAAACAGCTATTTGATTAAATAATTATTGGATTGAAACTCAACACATTCTGAAATGGCCTTACCTGTTTTTTCTTGGCTTGCTTTCTTGATTTGTCTCTGCTGCTGATCACTGTGATGACATCTTGTATGTGTTCATGCAGGTGCTGTTTTGCTTTATCCAGTCTGCTCTTGGCCAAAGCCTGAGCTCTAGCATACACCTCATTCTGTACTGGGACATGGGGAACACCTGCAGCCTCTGATGGCTGTGGAAAGCTGTGACTTTTGGATAAAACCCTTTGTCTTTGGTGGGGGGTCGACACAGAAGTCTGAGGTTGCCTTTTCGGAGGTGAACCAAGGTTTTGTTCGATAGGCGTTGTTTGTTGAGTCACTGTAACTGATGTAGTGCTTGGGCAGGATGCAAGTGAGATAACAGGCAAAGTTTGTGATGGCTCATGGGGCTTTGGAAAACTGTGACTTTTAGCCAGAACCTTTTGTCTTTGGTGTGGTGTCACCAAGGAGGTTTGTGGATGCCAAATAGCTGGTGAATCAAGATGCTGCTCGACTGGGATTCTTAGTTGAGTCATGGCAGCAGATGCAAGCAACATGCTTGAGCTGGACGCAGACTGCAGGGTGTTCGATTGTTCAAAGCCACCGCTTTGGCTTGAGTCCAAAGAGATAACCTGAATCTCTGATGGTCCAAAGCCCCTGGTTTCGCCTGAGTCTACAGATATAACCTGAAGAGAGTCCAATGGTCTAAAACCACTGGATCGGCTTGAGTTTGCAGAAACAATCTGTTGCCCTGATGGTCCAAAGTCACTGGATTGGTTTGGGTCAACAGAGATAACCTGTAAAGGTCCAAAGCCACTGTTTCGGCTTGAGTTTACTGAGTCTGATGGTCTAAAGTGACTGGATAAGCTTGAGTCTACAGAGATCAGTTGAACGTCAGTTTGGAGTTTCAACTGAACCTTCCTTCCAACAACAGATGACAGTAAAGGCTGTTCGAGTTCTGTGTGCTGTACTTGGCATATAGCTTTGCTTTGGGCTTTTGGAGATTTTTCATGAATCTGGGGGAGGAATTGGGGCTGTATGCCACGGGTGGTTTCCAATTCTGACTGCAGCTGAGAAGAATGGAGTTCTTGGTTTTGAGGTTCTACTGGGCTCTCTAGAGAAAGTTGACTGCTTTGGAAGAATGTTTGATCCTGATGGTTTTGAATAATTCTAGTTTGGGAATCAGGCTGAGAATGTGCCTCCACAAAAACCTTGGAAGCAGGCTGCGTAATTACAGGCTGTCCTTCACGCTTCACTCCATGAGAACTGAGCATCTCAGTAACCTCCTAACAGACATACAGAAGGGTGTGAGAAGTCACCACATGATGATTTTAAGCATTCCTTAACTGATATTGGCCTGCAATAAAATTCACCTGACAGTGTGAGACAGTCCGTTTCAGTCGGTCTTGTATTGCCGATGTGCTGAGGTAAGGAAGGGAGGAGTTCTTTTGCAACGACGTCACAAGCACCTGCAGGTCTTCACCCTCTGTCACCACCTGTCCTTCCAACTGCAGACCTCTAGAGATCAGTGCCTGCAATGGGAATAGAAAGAGACAACAATGTAAAAGCGCTGTTTTAATCAACCGAATCTCAATAACTCAGTTAATTGTACTCACTTTAGCCCTGGGATGTGGCCCCCTGTGGCCCTTATGCTGCCTTTCTTTTAGGTGGTGGCAGATCTCTTGGGCTTCCGTACTCCAGTTTTCAAGCTCAGCCAGCCTGCCCTCGAGAAGAGATGTGGCTTTCTGGAGTCTCTCACACATCTGATCCACCTGGGTCAAAGTCTCAAGCATCTGCCAAGAAACATGTCCACAGAGTTGTTCAGTTCCTAGTTAAATCAATTATTCTCATTAGATACACAGTATTCAGAACGTTGGTAGACACTCCAGCATAGGAGGCAGTACTGCACCTCAAATCTGTTTGCCTCCTCTCATAAAATGCGCAAAAAAAACAAAACAAACCTTGACAGTATGTAGCTACTACTGCACACAAAATTCTGTAGATGACAAACGAATGAGAGACAGTCTAGCAAAATAAAGATTCCCAGTGTAAGAGTTTTTTAATTATCCATAACTTTGTAGACAATAATAATTTTAGCCATAATTCAGTAAAAATAATTCTGTTCAGTAAAAATATGATTGTGACAGACCGATTTAAAATAAATGGATACGAATATGAACAAATCAGTTTGATGAACCAGTTCACTGGAAAGAACTGGGTAACACTATTTTATGGTCAGACCTATTAGTTGCTTATTAGCATGCATATTACTAGAATATTAGCCATTTATTAGAGCCAATTAAGCACATATTATGCATTATTCTACATGACCTTATTCTACATCCCTAATCGTCCCAATTACCTTAAATTAACAACTACCTTGCTAACTATTTATAAGCAGCAAATTAAAAGACTGATTTGTTGACTTACGAACGCAATGACTCATGAAGATTCCTCAAAATTTGTATTTTTATGTGTGAAAAATGTTTTAATTTTTGGGTAAACTGTCTCTCATATCTACAATCCATGTATGTTTAACCTAAATGTTGCCTGACCTCTGGAAGAGTTTGTCTGAGTTTCTGAAGAGTTTCCTCTTTGCAGTCTGGAGACGGAGACAAAGACTTCAGATTGAACTCAGACATCTTCTTAATTATGCCCTAAATACACAAAAATAAAGAAAGAAAGACAAGCATAAACAACATTGAAGAGAGTGAAAAAGAAAATGACTGAGAAACAGGCAACAAAAAAAAAAAAACATTAAGAAAGACACATAAAACAATGAAGGAACATCTAAAATAACAATAAAAACAGTATGAAGTACTACAGCTATAACAGAAAGATCAGTATACCTGGATTTTCTTTCTGTAAATACGTAGAGGTCTAGATAACACCTCAACGGTCTCTCGAAGCACCCAGCTGGCTTCCTGCATCAGGGACGCTTGGACAACTGGGACTGCAGAGGTGGGTTGAGGGGCCAGTGCCTGAAAACATGCCATTTACAACAGAATAAGCACTTTATTGTTAAACAATAACATCTTTTTAAGGGTGTAGAATGTTAAAAGGCAAAGAACAAGAACAATCACATGCTTTGATGAACAGTAAGCACAGATGATGAAACAGAATGCTTCTGTGGTTTTGAAACACAATAGGCTGAAGTACCAGCCTGTCAGTGTATTACTCAAAGAAATTGAAAAAGAGTAGCAAAGATCCACCAACAAGTTATGCAACTTACATAGAGAATCAGAAAAGGCTGGGTCTTGGCAGTTTAAAAAAAACCCTCTTCATTCAATCCAGTAGAACAAGTTCAAATTGAAAAAATAACAATGAACCAAAATAAACTCTTTGCAACACCTACTTGTGAATGAATTAAGTAAATGCACCAACCATAAATATTTCTTACCAGCTATGGAACTTTATTTTGCATTATTTGTCTTTAACAATGGGATATATTTAGCTTTTTATTTGAATATTTTGTGAGAAACACCTGTATCATGTTTTCTGTTGCCAATCCAAAAATAATGTTTTCTCAAACTATATTGTCTTCAACAAAGACAACTCTTACTTGCAATTTGGCAAATGTTAATTTTGGACCCTGCTGAAAACTAGTGTTCTATCTACAAACTCACAAACTCTGTCCTTTTTATGAAGTCAGCCCACTGCATATTCAGTTTGCGGAGCTCTTCAGTCAGAGAGTGGCTGGTGGAGGTGTCACTCATCTCAATGAGAAAGTTTCCCGCCTCGTTCAGCTGGGCTTGACGTGATCTCCACTCGTTCAGGCTGGAGGAAAAATGCTTGTGCTGCATTATGAAAGAGATCACAAGACAATTGACAAATGAACCTCTGAAAAAAGCAACTGCGTACAAACATCACACCCTCACATGACTACACCTTTCAAAATCCCTAATATAAACACCACTGCTTTGATATCGAGATCTATAACTACATGACAGTCATACTTTTCAAGTGCATCTTTGGTGTTCAAACACTTTTTGAGTCACTGTATACTTTGTATCCTGTATCTTAAAGGGGTCATATGATGTTGCTAAAATGAACATTATTTTGTGTATTTGGTGTAATGCAATGTGTTTATGTGGTTTAAGGTGCAAAAAAACACAATATTTTCCATACTGTGTTTCTCCTCTAAGTCCTGTCTCTTGAAATGGGTTGATTTGTACAAAACTCATCGTTTTAAAAAAGTGAGGTGTGCTCTGATTGGCCAGCTTTCCAGTGCACTGTGGCAGACTACCGCAAACATGTGGCGGAAATGTTATGCCCCTTACTATAATGTGATGCTGTGTCCCGGCGCTATGACACCAAAAATGCTTTATAGTACCTCTTGAGCCTCTGATTGTTTCTCCTGCCCTAGCCAGACCTGCAATAGATACAGGCAGTCTTTGTAGGACTCCCATGCAGCCAGAACACGCTCCATGGTGGACCTTACTGCTTCTGCAGCTTCTGTACTGACCACCGTCTCACTATCGGCCTCCTTTACCTGTCTGTTTACCACAGGTGAGTCATCTGCTGGAAAAGAAACAGAGGAGAGACAGTAAATCAGATAAAAGTACTAGCTTAATAAAAAACAAAAGTACAACAGAACTGCCAACAATATAGACTTACCCAGAGCTGCTTTGTTGGTATAGTTGACAGCTGTGTCCTTCATCTTATGAAGTGCTTCTTTCAACATCCACACCAGACCTTGCTTGTCAACAGTGTCCTAAATGGCAAATAAGCATTGTTTACAATTAATTTAAGCTTTTATGTTTTAGGTTGTCTGGGACATTTAACTACTCAATAGATCAACCAAATTGTGTCATCTCTGCAAAGCTTTATTTTTCAAAGCCTGTTTAGATATGGCTTCACTACTAAGTGCATAATAAGTGCTACTAAGTTAGATATGCTTTACTAAATGCAGAAATTGTCAACAAACAGTTAAAAAAAAGGCAAGCAAGTTGTCATTTGAAATCAACGTTTTCAAAATTCACTTTTGAGAGCTGATTGCATGCAATTTATGCTGAACAAATTTGAAGTAATGTTTACCACAGACTTTATTTTGCTTAAATCAAAAAATGCCATTCTAAAAAAATAAATAAATAAATAAAAAAAATCAATAGGGTCACATACATGCCAATCCTGTAGCAGATCGTGCACAGACTCCTGGGAGCCATAAGGCCCTCTCCACAAGCTCAGCTTAGACTTTAGATGTCCCAGCAGGTCATAAACATGGTGCATCTGCTCTCTGTATTGTAGCTTGATGCCGTGGTACTTGGCTGTCACTCTGGCACTGGTGAAACTATCAAGGAGCATGAGGAACATTAGCAAAAAACCTAGATATATTGAAGAAGACAATATTCAAAGAAACTGAAGGATTGCCCTGCTGAAAAGATCATCTTAGAACAGCAAACTGGTCTGTCTTGTTGCTACTTATGGACATACCAGCATGTTCTAAACAGCATGGTCTTTTCAGCAGGAAGCATTAAATAGATTTTGTTTTCCAACCGTCTCTTGATCTCCTCCAGCTTCTCGACTGGCACTTCATCATCTGTGTTATGGTAGTGATGAAGGGTGTTCAAGTGCTGGCTCAAGTCCTCAACCAAGATCTAAGAAAACATCAAGAGCAAACAAAGATATGCACATAATTGAAATACACATTAAAGCATGATAATACCTGTCTGAACACTGACCTTCAGCTGTTCTTGCTTGTGTCTGGCGTCTTTGGCAGCAAGTGCATGATCTTCAGCATTCCTGCCATCTTCAGACAGCACAGCTTCCATATGCTGTAGCCAGCGGCCCAGTGTGTTCAGAGAGGATGGCAAACCAACATCAAGCTCTGTTCTATACTCTTGTACCTGAGGAGAAGAAGTGTACAAGTTTTTTTTAAGTCATTTAATTATGTGAGTAGTACTCATATTACTAATATAGTATTAATATTTCTTCCTGTTAGTCCAGTATGTGACCTGCCAGTATTTTTACTGATCCAACCCATTTTATTTTTCCACACATTTTTTATGTCAGAAAGAAAAAGATTTAAGACTATACTGTATATGAAATATATATTACAAATATTTATTTTTAATTAAACTTTACAAAATTTTAATTTAATTTACTATTTACATTCATGTTTATGCATTTTTTAACATCTGAAATGGCTTATAATGGAGCAACATATGCATTATTTATGATTTTACTGTACATCCAACATACCTGATACCCTTCTTCAGAGATAAAAATATTAATAGTACACTGTGCCAGGTATATTAGAAAGTGACTGTAGGTTATGTTGATTTCATTTATTTTTTAAATGTATTTAATTTTAAATTCTAGTTGAATCATTCATTGTGACTATTATGTTTATGTTTTAATTGCAAAGAATAGTTGGATGTTACACTGCTATAAGATTGTTACGATTAAAAAAATATATATATTTAGAAATTATTCTGATATAAAGTTTTTATGTTACAAACTTCATAAACACTTTTAACATAAAAAAAAACAAAATTAGTGATTTGTTTGGAATTTCCA
>JAUMHE010000075.1:8895173-8914973 GCA_032359235.1 Enteromius mattozi
AAATTCATTTCCAAAAATAAAAATAACACTAAATGCATTTTGGAATATATGAATGTTGTGAAACAAATTATATTTGTGTTCAAGTTAAAAATATGAAAAAAAGCTTGTAATTGGAGGCAGATCTTACAATTGTTGAAATTAAAACAACTTCAAATTTACCAACAAGTATTATGTATTTTACTGTTTATTTATTCTATTTTCATATAAATTTAGATGCATTTTATATACTTTTTGTTTCATTTGCCATAAATGTATTGTACTTTCATTTTAAAGTGTAAGACTTTACATTAAGTAGTCCCAATAGTTAATGTTAGTTAATGCATTAAATAATGTAAATTAATAAACAATGAGCAATATGTTTGTTACAGTATTTATTAATCTTTGTTTATTTCAGTCCCATAGTTATTGTTATCTCAGGTCCATTAAAATAATATATATTTTTTATAAACCCTTGATTTTAATAATGTAAATGGCTGAAATTTTTATATTTTTTTAAATCAAAATGTGTTTTTTAACATTGATATCATATTTAAATAGTGTATTTAATTACTAATTTTATATTTTGTTAGCTCAATTTAATTAAATATTTTTTTATATTAACTGTGCATCTCTCAATCAAAGTCAGCTGTAAAGGGGCCCTTTTTAAATATTTGGCCATATAACAAAAATGTCCATTATCCACACAGCCTGGCCATTTTTAGCCTTTTATCCAAACAGGTCACACTGATAAGAAGCACAGATATGTCTAACAGGCGTCTATCTGAACTTTAACCCCTGTGATAGCACTAAAGTGACTCCATTAGTTAGATACTGCATTTAATGCTTGTGAACGGCTCTGTTTCGAGCCAAGCTATTCTTAGCTACACAAATGACCTCAGTTGGACTGATAGCCGCTTGTCTTCAATCTGTGCAGCCTTTATTCCTCCCTCCACACAAACAGCCCTTTGTAACAAACTGAACAGTCAAAGTACGCAGAGACACGATTATGGAAAAACCTGTGTGCACTTGGTGACCGGCCACTCAAACTCACTGTACCTTGTGACCCTGGTACATATTTTTATTTGCTAAATAAATGACACTGACTTATAGACCGAGTCAAACAAACTCACAAACAAACAAACAGTCCTTTATTTCATTCTTTCAATCCTCTCAAATGAGATCACGGTCTTGTGACTTCACTGGTGGACCGAGCATGATTACATTAGTCTCGCTGGCGCGACTAAAAAGTAGTTTAGTGGCCTTTCTACTGTACATTGAAATAGCCCCTTTCAGGCAATGACTCAAAATTAGAAACTATTTACTAAAGGGTGAAAGTGTCACAAGCGTATCACTCACAATTTGGCCCAAATTTGCTGGCACACACTTCAAAGCAGCACGCAGATCTCGAGAGGTCATCGAGCGGAGCTCTTTCAGCTGCGGTGGTATGCATGTATCTCTCTTCCACTTATATATTTCAGCACCCAGGAGCCAGGAGAGGCGAGGGCCCCATTTCCTCCAGCTATAATTTAGGGTTTTGCTCTGCATATGTGAGTAACCAAAAGCTTGTATGACCCACAGCATGGATTTAAGCCCAGCGGTGGGCGGGAGTGACACCGCAAAAACTATTTCCAAAATCCATTTAGCACAAGGAGACCCTAAAGGCCTGTAAATCGTAAAGCTGACGATAGAAGCGCACACCAGCAGCTCCGCAGATATACCTACTTTACTTTTGCAGCTTCCGGCACGTTCTGCAGCTCCTCGGAGAAGACCATGACTTTGGAGTACTTCTTCTCCAGAATGGTGATCAGGTAGTGCAGGAGAGTGATATTCCTGCGATGGGACAAGGACCACAATACATGTATGAATGTAAAATCTGGAAATAACTGGCTTGTTTGTATTTTTTCACATCTTCTCACTTGTCGATGCTGGACTTGGTGTCTGCAATCTTGTTGAGTGAGGAGATTTTGAAGCCGTAAGCGTTGCCTCTCTGTCCTTTGTTCATGTAGTTGCCGAACGCCAGCACCACCTCCAGCAACTGCTTGACATTTCTGCTGTGCAGCACCTCTTTTGAGGCCTTGGACAGTGCTGGAAGGAAAACACAAGGCAAAACAAGCCTGAAATGTTTCATGTTCATGAACTATACTGTCTGTAACAATACTGTAATCATTAGCACTAGCACATTTAAGCAGTAGAACATCAGTAGTCTGTTAAATGTGACATCATAATGTAAATATTATTACAATTTTAAACTATTTTATATTTGTATTTACTTTAAAATGTAATTTATTTCTGTGAAGGCAAAGCTGAACTTTCAGTAGCCATTACTCTACTGTAGTTTTTAGTGTCACACTTCATTCAAATATGATGAATTGGTGCTCAGTTATTAATAATGGTTCTTATTATTATCATCAGTTACAAATAGTTGTTGCTGCTTAATATTTTTTAACATTATTTCAGAATTCTTTTATGAATGCAAATGTCAAAAGAACAGCATTTATTTGACATAACCTTTTATAACTTTTGTAATTTATTTTTTTATAAATGTAATTTATTAAGCAGCAAATTAGCATACTAGAATGATTTCTGAAGGATCATGTGACACTGAAGACTGAAGTAATGATGCTGAAAATACAGCTTTGCTATCACAAGAATAAAATACATTTAAAAAAAAAAAGTTTTTTTAAATTAAATACTATTTCGCAATATAAGTCTACTGCATGTAAATCATAATGTTTCCAAATTGTTTTTTAAAGTGCTAATATACTTTTATAAAATATTATTTTAATATAGCATTTTAATATAAAATCTATATATTTTTTAATTATTTTTATTTTTATTAATTATACATTACATTTTAATTAATCTACATCTGAATATTCTGCACTTTAATGCAGTAATTCTTATTTATTTGATTAAAAAAATGCAATAAATAGTAATATTTTAAAACCTATTACAATTTAACATAAATGTATATTTAATATTTTTGTGGAAACAGTGATACAATTTTTCTGGATTCTTTGATGAATAAAATGTTCAAACGAACAGCATTTATTTGAAGTAGAATTTTTTTGTAGCATCATAAATGTTTTTACTGTCAAACAAAAACTTTTATTTTGGATGCGAATAATCACGATTAATCATTGCCTATCACTACTTTTAATCAATTTATGCATCCTTACTGAATTAAAGAAAAATGACCCCTAAATTTTTCAATTATGTTGTTGCTATTATTACTTTTAGATATTTTATTTTCTAGTGTACTGTCCTTTCTGATATATTTCTATGGTTTCATTTCCTGTTCTGATTGAGACCTGTAAGTTAATATACTAAAAATGGAACTGTCTGTTCAAAACAAGTCAAAAAATAAATAAAAAGTAAATAATAAATGAAAAAAAAAACAAAAAAAAACACACAGCTTTAAAAATGTTAAACTGATTTTTGCAAAACAAATGTGTTTGAAGTGCACATGCTCAAACCTTCAACTTTAGGTTTTATTTCTGCAATCCTCTCAGCAAACTTCTTTTTGAAGTACAAAGACTGTAACCTCTGCTGGTAATGGTTTATTCTGTGTGAAGGACAACGAAAGAGAGGGATAGGGAAAGACACAGAGTACATTAACAATATAAAAGCAAGCTCCATTAAATGGATTGCATGCTACATCACCCATAATAGACTCTAAATGAGCGATAGAGCTTTATTGTCTTGCATATGACACAATAAAGTGCACATGATCTGTATACACAGCATTAATGGTTCCACTGAATAAAGAACAAACAGTCTGAAACACAGATCTGAACCTGACGCTGCTGTGTTGCATTCAGCACTCTTGTGTTGGGGACAATCACCGTGGTTACAGCACTTGCCAAGGGCCCAAACACAGCCTTAGAGACTAAAATCGGACAACCCAGTCGATTCCTGGAAAGATTTGTCTTCCATCCTCTATGCTCCAAACACATCAGCCACAGCGGAGTGAAAAAAAAACTCACTAGGGTCTCGTAAACAGAGGAAGAAAATGCAAGCAAGCCAAGGCACCTGTGCTTTGTTTGGCTAAGCTCCTCTGCTAGAAAGCTGCACATCTATGATAAGATAGTACTTATTTAGTTACAGAAAATATTGACGCTGAATGGGATCCTCAGCTTGACCAGATCAATGTGTCACCCAGGATTCATAACCCTTTTCCTTCCTTCCTACAGGAAATCGCATTTACTTCGTGAGTGTGTGGAAAAACGAAACAGATCTGAATAAGTCACTATACAGTGGTGGGTGGCCTTCACGGATGAGATATTCCTTACATACAACGTACTCAGCCAACATCGTGAAATCCACTGTGTGGGACTGTGGAGGTGAACAGCACGATTCTCATCGTGGTGCCAAGATGAAATAAAGATCAAAACCAATCAGCAATGGGGCTTACGGGTAGTGTGCAGCAACATTTAGGTATCAGCTTAAGATTTTTAAAGCTTTTTATTAAAAATGTCTTCCTTCTTAGAGAGTGGGTGCCTTTATTTTCAAATGGACAAAGACTAACTTTGTTAAGCCATCACATTTATCTAACTAAATAAAGCTCCTCATGACAAACGTTGGATTGTAAGAAAAAAGTTAATCAAATTAGGGTCTATTCGCACTCGTGATGCATTTTTAACTTCTTTTTACTCAAGATGCATCACAATGGTTTACATAGACCAACAAATAAGACCTGTCACATATGAACACATCAACATGATTAACTGTCCTACCTGCTCATTTCATAAAGGAAGCGGTCTGCCTTTGCCATGCGGTCCAACTCATGTTTGTGCTCCTCTAGTAGGTCCACGTCACACTTCTCTGGGATAAACTTGAGCATCTGGAGCAGTGAAGAAATCACCATCAATGACAAAAGCACTAATAATGAAGATTCAAGCAGTCTTGAGTGGCATTTTTTTAGAAGACTATTTCTGCTTTAGAGTAAAAAAAAACTTGGTAGTAAATGTAACGTAGTTTCGTAGTTACTTTATCATAATTGCCACTTTACATATCACAATGTGACTGTTTTCTATAATTGCAACTTTTATATCTCATAATGGTTTATTTCTAGTCATTGCATCGTTATTCGTAAAATTTAATTTCCATGATTGTTTATTTCTCATTGCAACTTTATAGCTCACTACTGTGATTTTATTCTTCATGACGGCGACGTTATACAGTAGCTCACAACTGTGAATTGTGATTTCATATCTTACGACTGCCACTTGATGTATCTTAAAGGGGTCATATGATCTTATTTTCAACTTTCTTTTTCTCTTTAGAGTGTTACAAGCTCTTGGTGCATCAAGAAGATCTGTTAAGTTTCATAGACTAAAGTCTCAAAACCAAAGAGATATTCTTTATAAAAGCTACGACTTGTACACACACCCCTAAAAAGGCTAGTTTAAACATGTCCCCACTTTGTGACATCACAAAGTGGGGGTGTGCTGTCATAACACAGACCAAATGTTTACACAAAGAAAGAAGGCGGAGCCATTGCTGGAGACGCTGCGTGACGTTGTGAAAGTGAAACTACTTTGTTTGTGCTTCCAAAAGAGGACACAACTAGAAATCAGTGGTTAAGTTGTATTCACAACACTGTTTCCAGAACATAAACATTAGAGTGTCATGATGATCAGTAATTATGTCTCCACTGGATGCAACAATGTGTTTTATTGTTTTGGTGTCATAGCGCCTGGACACGGCAACACATTATGGTAAGGGCGTAACATTACCGCCAAATGCTATTCGAACAATCTCAATGCACTGGATAGCTGGCCAATCAGAGCACACCTCACTTTTTTAGAATGGTGCATTACACCAAATATACAAAATAATGTTCTTTTTAGCAACATCATATGACCCTTTAATTACAAAATAATATTTCAAAACATCACTGTTTCCCCTAACTGCAACGAAATGGCTCACAATTTTGATTATATCCCTCGTGACGGTGACATTATAGCTCACAATTGCATATTTTTCCATAATTGTGACTTTATATCTTTCAATTGGCACTTTATATCTGAAAATGTCACTGTTTTCCATAACTGCAATTTCATGGTTCACAGCTGTTGTTTTATGTCTCATGATTGCAACGTTATATATAGCTCACAATTGTCCCATAATTACAACATTTTCTGACAAATGTAACTTGGATCTCACAATTGTAAATGTTTTTATAATTGTGACTTTCTATCTATATTTCTATAAAATTAAGACTTTTTCCAAAATGGTTTATTCTCCATGATTGACTGCATATCCCAAAAATGCAACCTTTTTCCATATTTTTCATTTCATATCTCACAATTAGGATTTTATATATAAAAAGTTTTAGCTCACAACTGCAATTTTTTATTCCATTATTGCTCACTCACCTGCTCCAGCATGTCCTTGGGCAGATCTTCCTGTTCGTCCATAGTCAGAATAGCCCTCTTTATTTCCTCATTGGAAAGTTTCAATCTGAAACACAAGCACAGGATATACAGATCAAGCAGACTGGGACAAATAAAGTCATTTGAAATGAATTCACAAAAGAAATCCGAGTGATAGATCCACATCAGCAGAAAACTCAGTGAACTGCAATTAATCACACAGAGAAAAGGAAATTGCTGGGAAATTCCTCCGCTCGCATAAATTTTCCTTTGGCATATAGTATAAATAAATTAGTGTATGTTATTTAGAAGAGCTATTAATCTTGAGGCCCAATGTTGAACCCGAGTGTTTGTTCCAGTTACCAAGAATTTCCTGGCTAACACTATATATCATTACTGGAGTGAAGAAGTGATATTTTCGCATGACTCATATAAGTTAACCCAGAATTTGCCTGCTTTAAATAATCTGTGATCATCGCTGGTTGCGTCTCAACAGCAACATGACATTTGTGGTCAAGTTTGTCGTATGCGAGTTCCTGGCTTTTCCACCAATTTGTTTGAGCTATAAATGACAACCATGTCAAACAAGCTGAAAATCTAGGGAAGAGAAATATCCTCCTCCTATAATTGTTGGCAGATCTTCTTAGCGGCCCTCTGACAGAGATGGTCAAACCCGCCCAGAGTAGAATCCATCAGTGCAGTCCACCCTCCAAGATTTCATATTAATGATACAGAGACGCATCTGATCCAGAGATAGCCATGTGCGGACTTTAGGCCAAGAAGAACAGGTGTTTGACGGGTCTGAGATCAGCGTTGGAGAGCAGCCTTCGTTCCCCAGCCAGGATCCAACCACAGCAGCGACGTGAAACACGGCCAGAGCTCTTTCCATGTTCGAGTCGAGGTGTTTGCGCCAAGCAGCCCTTCCAATTCCCAGCGTTCTGTGTTACGGAGTTCTTTCTAACAAAGTTCACATGCTTACAGGAGTGAGTGAAGTTGAACTCAGGAAGGAAAAGAAAGAAATAATGGGAGCCTTGGTTCATTCAGAGGCAAGCCAGCATCATTATTAGGAGGTCATTAGCGTAACCGCAAGACTCCCTCTTTATTGTTTAATCAGTGAATAATAAGCAGGAGACACAGTGGGAGGAAAATCTTGTGGAGTTGCAGAAGACTTTCCATTTCATGTGGCCACAGACACTTTAGAGTGATTGTGAAATGCCATGAAGCAAACCTTTAGAGTTCCAGTGAAACCAAAATCAAAGTTTTAGTCACACGTTTAACCTTTAGTCCATGTGTTTTGGCTTTGAGGCCATCTGTTTGTTAGCGCTGAGGTTAACAAAATTCACTTTCAGATATACATTACAGTCATTACTATATGACATTTAACTGTTTTTCAAAAAGTTTCAAGAAGTTTTTCAAGAAAAGTGTAAATAAGATGTTGAGAATAAAGTAAAAGTGGTGTAGAAATGAATGCTCGTAGATGCAGCATACGATGCGAACGACCAGAGTTTGAATATGCTTTGTGTCAAACTTGCTTTTATGTCTTTTCTCATCTCATATCACATTGGAAAAGTGAAAATCAATTGCTTAATGAGTGTTTAATAATTATGTAATGGTAGGTAGGCTATAGGGAGGCCTTTGTTGTCCCAATAAGGCAGCATCTATTTAATAGTTTTGATTTTTTTTTTTTTTCTTCTCAAATACACTGACTTTATTCTTGAAACTTAATGATTTTATTTTCAACATTTTTGAATTTTTTCTTAAATATAATGACTTCAATCTTAAGATGGTTTTATTTTTATTTTTATTTTTTATTATTGCCTGGCCCTAATCCTCTTCCGTAGGCATCTTCTTCATCAAGGAAAACAGACAGAATATTTTTATGGTTAATAACACACACACAAAAAAAAAAAATTAGTTTTATTAAGTACTGAAAGAGTGCTGTAAGAAAAAATAGACTTGTGCTAAAAGTTCAAAAGCTTGGCCGACCATTCAAAAGCTTCAAAAAATATATTTTTTCATGTTTTTAAAAGAATTATCTTTTGTTCACCAATAATTTTTATTTTATTTTTAGTGTTTATTTGATAAAAAATGCAATAAAAAAGTAATATTTTAAAACCTATTAAAATTTAAAATAAATGTATATTTAACTGTAATACAATTTTTCAGGATTCTTTGAGGAATAAAATGTTCAAACGAACTGCATTTATTTGAAATAGAATTTTTTTGTAACATCATAAATGTTTTTACTGTCACTTGTAATTAATCGCATCCAAAATAAAAATTATTGTGTATAATAATAATACATAATATATGTGTGTACAGTGTCTATTTATTATTTATATATAAATACAAACACATTAATGTATATTTTTTAAAAATATGTTATCTTTATATATTAAATATATTTATGTACATTATATGAATATATATGTGTAAATATTTTCCAAATATATACTGTTTGTGTGTGTCTTTAAATATACATAATATACACAGCACACACACATGTATTATATAAACAAAAACTTGTATTTGGATGACAATAATCACAATTAATCGTTGCCTATCACTACTTTTGATCAATTTAATGCATCCTTTATAAAAACTTGACCCCCAAATTTTTAAATGATGTTGTTGCTATTATTATTTTTTTTTTAGATATTTGATTTTTTTCTAGTGTATAGTATTTTCTGATTTATTTCTATGGTTACATTTCCTCTTCTGATTGAGACCTGTCAACACTACGCTAATAAATATGAACTAAGCTCTAATTAGCGATCACTGAGCACATGTTGCTCTTCAGTCTCATCTCCCTCCAGCCAGACCACCATCTCACCCTCCACCCTCCCTGACGTCCAGCACCACATTCACCACTCCTAAACCAACACTAATGACTCCACAGGCTTCCACTTTGAGAAGCAAAACTATTTAAATCCCTGTGAATCTCAGCTTGGGTGGTCCGTTTGGTGGCTGTACAATGAATTACACCCCAATCTCTGCTTGTGGAGACTCCTAAGAGACCAGTTAGGGAGGATGAGAGTGTAATAGATCCACGGGCCATGATCTACAGATGGTGCTGAAGTCGGCTGTTAATGTGACTTTTGATGTCAGTCGTTCATAAACTGTCATTAATAAAATCTGCAGGGAGGATTTTGGAGTGAATCTGGCAACACTGGAATTGGTCTGGTTTGTTTCATTTAGTTTGGAGTCTTGCTTTACGAGAACCTTTTGTGTTTTGGTCCCAAGCCAAACCGCAGTCGGTCAGTGAGCTGTCATATATCCGACACCTTCTGGATTGGCAGCTGTGACCAACTCTTACAGTTTGCTTTGTGGGATTCATTTCATACAGAAAGGGTGACAAACAGAAATGTAACCTAAAATAAGAATTGGATCCTGTAATGAAAGCTATTTATAATGACAATATCACCACTAAGAAACAGAAACTCATGGGAACCCTGGATAACCAAAGCATTAAGCTCTGCATGGAAGACGGATTCATTTCAACTCATTCTGACACTACAGCCACATCTGTACAGTGGTGTAGTCTTAGATTTTTGTATACAGTAATACATCCCCATGTTGAGATTCATGTTTTACATATAACATTTTGAATAGGCTATAGAAATATTCAATGATACTTTAAAAAATGAAACTAATTCTGCCATTAGGTGGCAGTAAGTTACTGATTTTATTACTGAATCATTCAATTGATTCATTCGAACGGCTGATTCATTCGGGATTTCAATTTGTAGAGCTTATGCAATCACAGAATCCTTGCATATTCTTTTTGATTGAGAAAGTCAAATATATTTTTCTGGCAATAACAACCTTTTTTTTTTTTTAATGATTTAAGACTCTTAATTATTGAAGCATGGTTCCTGTTAAATTTTAAAGCCCCATGCTGCATTGATTTACAAAGAATTCAAGGAAGCCATCTCATACTGTATATACATGAAGAAACTAATGGGCGGTGTGTCTTTCACTGATAGGAAATGGTACAATAACCAAGGTAGACAATACAGTATCAAACTAGGATGTAGGAACCAGAAAGTATTACTCACAGGATATGACATTACATCTGGAGGTCTACACACAAACACCAGACGGAGGTGAACTCATACCCGGAGCAGACACGTCACTCACCGTGAGAGAAGGATGTTGCAGTTCTGAGCCCGGCGGCCATCGATGACAGAGAGCTCCTTGACTTTCTTGGAGCTCAGAGTATCATCTTCAGTCTCTTTCTGTTTGGTTGGAGTCACAAAAGAGATACATTTCACTCAAGAGCAACTTTAAAGACCACGATTAAAACAGAAGAATCAACATACTCTGATTCTGAATCTCAAATTTACTGTACACTGAAAGTCAAAAGTTTGGAATATTTGAGATTTTTAAATGGTTTTCACCATATCTGATCAAAAACACAGTAAAAACTGTGAAAGCAGAATTTTTTAGCAGCCATTAATCCAGTCTTCAGTGTTACATGATGCTTCAGAAATCATTGTAATTTCAAACCTTTGACCAATAGTGTATATGGGCAGTTTATACAAACATTATCAGTAGTCACATTAGGTTTTCACTTTTAGATATTGTCTGGATACAAAATGAATGACACATAGAAAGAGTGAGTGGGGGAGAGATGATGCAAACACTATTAGATCTGTTCAACTACACTTACCTGCTTGCAGTTATTGACCATAAAGAAGTCCTAGAATGCAGGCAAGAAGCAAGGAAGATGCAGCACATGTTAGAGAGACAGCGTAGTCTGGTGAATTCAGCCAAAACAAACTCTAACAAGCATGAGCACATGATGACATTATTGGGGTGGTGAATGGTGAGCATGAGGGTGCATGAAATCAGAGCCTTCTGGGAGGTCTGTAAATGCAGTGTAAATGTGTGTGTGTGTGTGTGTGTGTGTGTGTGCACTGAAAGATGCATGCTAGTTGATCACAGATGACCGGTTAATGTCTAAACAACTGCTAAATATCACAAGCTACCTCTCCAATTCCACCTTGTATCAAATCAACATGATCTGCAATAGTGGACAAATTTTGTCTTTTCTCTAGCAGATCAAAATTTCTGTTCATAATAGTGAAAAAACTGCTCTTTTCTGAGAAATTACAACAAATAATTGCAGTGACAGGAAATAAAATAGCAATTGCAAGAAAAAAAACTAAAGTGAGAATTAAGTTGCAACAGTGACAAATGAATTTGCAATTAATAAATAATATCAAGTTCCAGGTGTTATATATATAATATAGTATTTTTTTTACTCTGAGACAGAAAAGTTTCTGCCTTCCATAAAGCTGCAAATAAATAAAAAAAGAGAGAGAAGTTGATGAAATTGGAGAGGTTTTATGAATCTCTGTTTTAATGCATTTAGCATGCTTTCAAGTTACTTTAAAACCAGCTTAAAGTAATTTATGCATTGTTTTAAAAATATGATTAATGAAGACATGGTCAAGTTTCGAGCTGTATCCATAGCTTTTTCCTTTTTCTTCTCTAATTTGACTGTAAAGCCATAAGAAATGTATGTAACTGCTTTATAATGAGACTAAGTGTGTGGTTTACCAGGCAAAATGAGGATGGTTTGCCAATGTCTGCTTTTCATAGAAAAACTGCTGGTGATATCAATGCATTTTACAGTCTGCTAATTCAAACCCCATGCTCTGTGATGCAGGATTCCGTGGGTAAACATATGAATACCATGCATGAGAGACAGTGAATGCTTTGTGAGATCATTCTGGATGAAAACCAGTGAATGAAGCATTGTTTAGTGACCTGTTGCCTCTGATAGGCTGAGAAAGTCTTCTCAATGTCCACCAAGTCTAGGATTTTGAAAACTTTGCAGTCATCAATGTCTGCCCAGACTGTTCCCTCAAGCTTGTTCTGTGAAAGAGAGATGTGTAACTCAATTACTGTCCACTCCAAAGTCACATGTTGTAAGTCACATGCTATATTTTGTTCATCGTAAAACTGAAACTCAAGCAAAAAAAAATGCATTACAAAATTCAAAAATAAATCTCAGATGAAGTTGGAAAAAAGACATCTAAATAAATTTAAATCACAATACATAAGCATTTTATTCAACGCTGAAATGTATGGATAACAATGGTTTCTTAAAATTTTAAATATAAATAACATTTATTCAGTTAAATTATATATTGAAATAGTTTTAAAAATGTAAACATTTGAATAAAATTAAATACTAAAATTATTTATTAATAAATTAGTGCTGTCAAACAATTAATCACATCCAAAATAAATGCTTTTGTCTCCATAATATGTGTGTGTACTTTGATATTTCTATAAACATACACAAATACAGTATATATTTTGAAAATATTTACATTATATTTATATTCATATCATTTATATTATATATAAAGATATTTAATATATGAACATAACATATTTTTCTGTAATGTATACATGCATGTGTGTGTATTAAATATACACAGTACACATACATATATTATATTATTATATTATATTGCATATATTTATATGTTTGCCAGCACTAAAATAAATAATAAAAAAATAAACATACTATTAAAAAAAGCTACCCAAATGAGAATCTATGACAAATGCTGACAACTTGGCAACATTTAAGCAATTTTTGACACAAATTTGTGTCACTAGACTTTCAAAAGTATTTCTTGATTAAAAGTAGAGGCTTAATAAAGAGATTTTAGTCTGTGAATGTCCCAGTCCACTCCTCTAATCCATGCCAGTCTCACCTCAGACAGCTTGGCCCAGTTGAAGGACTTGAGTGGATTAGATGGCTGAGGAATGTTTTTCTTCTTCAGGGACGGTCCCACAGGAGCTCCTGGCGGAGGCGGAGCTGCACCAAAAGGAGGGCGTCCAGGGGGTGGAGGGGGACCACCAGGGGGCGGTGGTGGGGGTGGTGGCATCAAAGCGCTGCCCGGTGGAGGAGGTGGTGGAGGAGGCATCATGCCACCCGGTGGAGGTGGAGGAGGTGGAGGGGGCAAGAGAGGACCACCTGGAGGACCAGGGATGGGAGGACCCCCGGGAACACTGGCTATTTGTCTCTAGAAATACAAAAGGGATAAACAGTGGTTGGTCTTTATTAATGTTTGTTTACATGTTTTTGTATTATTATTATTAACATCTGTGACATCATCAGCGTACCGTGCTGAGGTCATGTAGTCTTGAAGTCATTTCCACCACCTGCTGCTTGACTAGTTTATGTTCCCCCATTTCTCTTTCTAACTTCTCTTTCATCTTGTTGAGCGTTTGCATCATCTCCTCCTTCTCCTGAGTTTTTGCGTCACATTCTCGCTCCTTCTTTTCCAGCTTCTGCTGAAGCTCATAATGGTCTACACGACAAAGATGTTAAAGGTCACAATGTTATATAAAGACACTGCATTCCAGCCAACAGAATCAAACTGAAATCAATTGGCTGTGACAATCTATTCTGAGCTGATGAAGTTCTTATTTTTTTTTAAAAAGTATTTGTTTATATGGCAATGCTTATAATGCCAAATAGAGGTCATGTGCTTGTTTTTGTTAATGACAAGTCAGATTTTCTGAAGTTGCAATTTATAGGTTGCCAAGTACATTTTTAATCATTAAGTCAGAATTTTCATTCCTACTTGATGTGAATGCATTAAAAGTAACAGAGGACTAATCTTAATGCAAAAATGCAGTCTGTTGTAAAAGAAACATCAATGTATACAACATGTGCTGACCTTTACGCATTTTTTCTGCCTGTTCCTTCCACTGTTTCACCTCATTTTCATTGACAAGCCTGAAAAAGGGTAAGTGATGCGGTTTAAGGAAAAACTCATTATTTCAGTACAGATCTTGGTTTATTTAGCACTTAATAGAGACTTTATAAAGGCTAAAAATACAACTACTATAAATACACTACAGTAACATATGGATGTCAAAGAAAATCAATTATGATAAAGTTGCCTGAAAAAAAGAGGCAAACTCACATTCGAACCACATTCTTTACATTGAAGTTTTCTAATGCTGTGACGTCAGGGTCGTGACCTTTGTCATTCTGCAGGACCATCTGCTGGACAATGCGGTCCAAGAGCAGCCAGTACTGCACTGTGTTGCCACTTCTCTTATCTAAAACAAAGCACAGATTCAAACATTTAACTCAATTAATTCTTAATACTTAATTCTGACTGGCATTAAACTGAATAGTTTTTATGTTAATGACCAGCTGACTATACATAATCCTTCATTTATAGCAATTGGTGGTAAAAGTATGCATAGCTTTGTTTCAGTTATAGACTAAGAAAGTCTAAACAATGAAGTAAACACTCACGAGGCATAAGCAGGCAATGGTGAAGAATAGACATAAAGTGCGGATATGCGTCTGTGTGGGCCAGCTTCTTCCGTACAAGCTCAAAAACCTGTGTCGCACTCTTCGTGTCTATATGGATCTGAAACAAACGTAGAAATAGATAAATAAATAAATATATTAGTGCTATTAAATTATTATTCATGTAAAAACACTGAAAAATATGTTATGTTTATATATTAAATATATTTATATATAATATAAATATATAAACATGTGTTTTTCTATATGCATAATAAATATACAAAGTACACACACATACAGTATATTATATAAGCCAAAACTTTTTTGAATCCAACTGATTGCAATTAATCTTTTGACAGCACTAATATATATATATATATATATATATTCACACATACACACACGCACATATACAATGACAGTTTTTATATCATATTTTTATTATATAATAATTGTAAACTATACATACGGTACACATATATATATATATATAAATAACCATTATTAGAAATATTATTTTTAATCTACTCACAGACTCAAACCGCCTGGATAATGTGAGTTCATCATCATTTCTCAGCATCTCAAAATAATCCAAATGCCTGAGAGGACAAAAAAAAGAGAAACAGCAAAATCAAGATGCTCAAATTTGCTGAAAAGACTCCACTAACACAGCTTAACATAGCAATTGTGGTCCTTACCTGTCTAAAGTAGAGTTTTCATGTGACCTGAGTTTGTCGATGATGGGCTGAATCCCCAGCATGAGGAACTCGTATCGCAGATGAACCCGGAACTCAAGGCTGGCCTATGAATTATTACAGAAACACTTACTGATATACTGTTCCTTCAATTGAAAATTTTGGTAGATATTCATATATTAAAGCCCAGAGTAAATTAAGATTGTCTTACTTCGCCAGCTCCTTGGCTTAAAACAGCATTAATGAAAGACATAATCGCCGTTTTCAGGCTGACCTCGTCCCTGTACCGCCCTGTGCTTTTGTCCAGATCATTCAGCAATGTCTGTGACAAAAGATGATAATGGGATTGAGATTGATCTTGATACAGACTTTCTTGATGTTTTATCATGCTATAAACAAACCAGCCCACCTGAAATCGTGTGCGCTCACAAGAGAACTTTTGATAGTGCAACATGGCCTCCAAAATCTTCTTGTGGCCTCCCGGCACTAAACACACAGCGCCCATGATCTCCAGCACCGCCACTTTAGTCTTGATGTTCTCGGTGGCCAGACTCTGAGCGATGATGTTGATGCTCTCGGAGTGAGAGAGCACGTGAGCGCGCCCCTGGGAGTTGTTCATCAGGGCCTTGATGCAGCCGATGAGGGAAGTGTGGATCTGAGACTCGGTGGTCTCGTAATCCATGCTCTTCAGGAAGTTCAGGATGCACGTCAGGCCATCCATATCGATGAACCGTGTTACAAACCTATAAAGGAATGAATTCAGCTGCTCATTAAAGATCTTCTCACTCATTCAATTTTATAAGTTAAGACAGAAAAAAAAAGTTTTAACTTTAAAGTTGCCATATTATAGATACATGCATAATTTTATTTTTCCCAGATGTCCACTTGCATTACTTTCTTTGAAAGTTGCCATTTTGTTCTAGTATATATTTCTTAATAATACAGAAATTATATATAAATAAATATAATATAAATATAAATAAATAAACGACTAATCAAATGATTTATTATGTATATATACTGTATATAAATACAAACACATGCATGTATATATTTTAAAAAAAATAGATGTTATGTATATGTAATATGTATATATAATTTTATACATAATATAAAATAAGGAATTATGTAAATGTATTTACATGTAAATGTAAATATTTTCAAAATATATACTGTATGTGTGTGTATTAATATATAGCAGCAATAATTAATATATATATATATATATACATATATATACATATATACATATATATACATAAGAAGAGCTCTTTTCCAAAACGCGATGAATCCATTTTAATAGTTTTCAGGAAAATTAATTTTTTTTACAGAGGCCCATACATTTTGTTAATACTCAATTTATCCTGTTAAAATGGTCTGTTGGCTCAGTCTGAACATGTTAAACAATGATTGTTAAATAAAACAACAATAATATATAATATAATATAAATATAAATTACCACTTAACGAAATAAAATATTGTTTTATTATATGCACGTCATTTATTTTTTAAATATGGAGAAGCCTAAAACTGGTCCGAGGCTCGGCCTCACACAATATTCAGCAAACTTACTTAAATTAGAATGCAGTGGTAACAATAACAAGTCAGAGAGGAGAGAGAGAAAGCGCAGTGACAACGTCCGGTGACAGCTTCTTGGCCTGAGAGAAACCGGTTTTGTTGTGTTTTTGTGATTTTATTTGTCCAGTCTACATTTTCTACCCCCAGGTGTAGGTCTCACTGGTTTATCCAGGCCATCAAAAGTGTTATTAGAGTTTAAATCACTCGTTTTGAAGACTGAGCACAAACAAACACTTCGAAGCGTCGCTATGTTGGATTGCATCGGAAAGAATTCTGATTGGTCGAAAGGACATATCACATTTAGGCTAAAAACAGGTCGGCACTTATAGCGTTTTGGAAAAAAACTGGATCTTGACGTACATTTTAAACAATGAAATATAGCGGTTTGGCATGAAACATTAATGGAGCAGTTAATAGGTTCAATACACAACTTTTTTGATAAACTTTTTTTTTATTTGCCGTTTATCGCGTTTTGGAAAAGAGCTCTTCATATATATATATATATATATATATATATATATATATATATATATAGACACACACACACACACACACACTCTATAGAGTCCTGTATTTCTTTTTTTTGCCCTTTATTTATTATTTTTCTGTGTTTATTTTTAACTTTATTTTAAATTTCTGCAAGATTAGGCCTCCAAATGAGAAAATTCCAAAATACATAAAACAAAAAATATTCATTACACTGAATAAAAAAAGACATCCCTAAATTTCTTGTCTAACACATTCATTTTTATATACACTTCAATGTATTTTTTTTTTTTATGAAAATAAAATTATATTTTTAGATAAAGCTTTGATTTTATTTATTATCAAAAGTGAAGAGATGACAGGAAACTATGTGGAGAAGATGGTGCAATGGGATTGCCACATGACATGGGTTGGATTCAAACTCACAATACATTTTTAACATGAGCACCAACCCAAGCATGTGTGTTAACCGCTAGGCCGCGGCTCTGAAAACAATTTGCAAATCTGAAAATGATTGACTCCACAAGGAGGTGATGAATCAGAAATAATATATCCCATCAGTAGCTAGACTGATGTATAGCCCTTATAAAGCACTTGACTTTAAATACAATTGCCTAAAGCTGTGAAAGGAATGGTGTGATACGCAGCCTGAATGTTATTAGGCACAAAGAGGGCTGGAGTGCTTTGACCCAAGCCCTGCAGAGGTCAGTGCTGATGACCTGTGACCCCAGGATCAAACGGTGAATGCAGGAACTAATCAAACACATGTGTCTGTGAGGATGTGTGTGATGAAAGTAATCTCATTTGCATAATGAGACCCAAAGCACACACCATAAGGGAAGCGTTTGTTTAATAACAAAGTGAGGAGCTTGCCAATGGAAAAATCAATGACTTGTTAAACTATTGCCCTGAGACAGCTGTCCTCATCTTCAAGAAAAAGCAATAATGTAAGATAAAATTGTTTGTTTGCTTGTTTGATATAGTGAGCAAATATGGATATAAAGTGAACCAAAAATAAATATTATTGCAATCTAATAATTATTGATTTGTATTTTCTCGTTAAAAAAGTAGGTCTCTTTTGATCACCAAGTCTGCATTTTGATTTATAGTAAAAACAGTAATATTGTATATTATTATTACAATTCAAAATGACTTTTTTTATTTGAATACATTTTAAAATGTAATATGTGATACATATTAAAATGTTCACAACTGTAATATTCTAAATGTCTTCACTGTCACTTTTGTTCAATTGAATTCATCATTGCTGAATAAAATCATCAATTAAAACAAAAATTTGGACAGAAGCATAAACCACATTTTAAACCCTTTTTAAAAGTGATCAAATACAAATGTAGGGACTAATATTTGATAAAGACAGAGTTCTATTCGTGTTACAATGTGCAGACCTCATAGGTTGTGTCCGCAGGGCCGTTTTCAGGCTTTCAATAGTCTTGTTGCGTTCCTCCTCTTCTTCCTTCTCCAAGGCCAACACAGTTTTCCTCTGTAAAATAAAATAAGATGCCATTCTTACATTAGATGCTAATACATGGTATGTGCATTTGTCTGGTGTTTTAAAGCGACAGTACACCCAAAAATAAAAATTCTGTCATTAATTATTCACTCTCTTGTCGTTCCGAATCCGTAAGAAATTTGTTTATCTATAAAACACAAATTAAGATATTTCTTAATTTCTGGTTTTTGACCTTCCACAGACAGCAAGGGTCCTACCACGTTCAAGACCCAGAAAGGTACCAAGAACATTGACAAAATAGTTCATTTGACATCAGTGGTTCAACCGTAATTTTATGAAGTTTTAAGAACAAAAAACTAAAGTAAAAACTTTAGTCAACAATTCTTCTACTCTGCATGACCTTAGAGCAAATTTGAAAATTACTATAATGCATGTACGTTCTTTAATCTGCATGTAAATACACTGTAAAAAATGACTGTGATTTTAACAGAAAAAAACTGTTAAAATGCCACAGTAAAAACCTGTTAAATGGTTAACAGTAAATTCCTGTAAAATTTGCAGGGGGAAAACGTAAATTGACGTTTCCAGAATTCCCTGCATTGCTTTTAAAATTTTGTTTGTATTTGATGTTTTTTCTTTAAAATCACAATGTTTCTTTTGAGTTTTTCTTCTTAGTTATGTTTATTAGGGCTTTATGTTACATTTAATGTTGTTAAATTAATGTTTATTGCATATTTTAGTTTAATGAGTCTCATCATGATGGTGTTTAGTGTTTGACACTGAGCACCTTCTATATATGTTCATATTTAAAAGCTACAGTTATCAGTGCATTTCAAAGGGCCAAAAACAGATTTCAGTACTTTAATAGGTTGGTATATTAACATTATATCAGTTAATGAAATTACGGTATTTAA
>JAUMHE010000075.1:8917201-8952047 GCA_032359235.1 Enteromius mattozi
GGGCCAAAAACAGATTTCAGTACTTTAATAGGTTGGTATATTAACATTATATCAGTTAATGAAATTACGGTATTTAAGTTTAATTTTAACTTAAAACCGTAAAACCAAAAAAGTTGTTACCATATTTTTTTACGGTAGAATTCCGGCAACCACAGCTGCCAGTTTTTCACCTTAAATTCTATGGATTTTTTTTTTTACAGTGTAGATCACCCGTCACAATAGTCTACAAATGGCGCTAGGGTGACGCAGAAGAGAAGAATTGTAAAATAAAGTTATTTGAGTTTTTTGCACAACAAAACTTATTCTCATTCATAAAATTATAGTTGAACCACTGATGTCACATGGTCTATTTTGTTGATGTTCTTCATACCTTTCTGGGCTTTGAGCGTAGTAAGACCCTTGCTATAGAGGGTCAGAAAGCTCTTGGATTTCATCAAAATATCTTAATATGTTTTCCAAAGATGAAAGACACAAGGGTGAGTAATTAATGACAGAATTTACATTTTTGGGTGAGCTATCCCTTGAGGTCAGAGCCACCAAGTTCGTTCCTGGAGAGCCGGTGTCCTGCAGAGTTTAGCTCTAACCCTAATCAAACACACCTGAAGCAGCTAATAAGTTCTTACTACTGTAGGTATACTTGAATCTTCCAGGTAGATGTGTTGAAGCAAGTTGGAGCTAAACTCTGCAGGACACCGGCCATCAAGAATCAAGTTTGATGACCCCTGCTTTAAGTCCTCAACGTCCAAGGGCAATGTATAATATATAATCAGTTGTTAAAAGAAGACAAGTTCATGAATGTCAAAAGACAAAGAAAAGTCCTCTAAAAAGAAATACTTACAGCTGCCATTGAATTGAGCTGGTCAATGTAGTATTCTGGCCAGCTAGTAGCACCTTTATTCTCCTCTTGTTCCTGAGAGAAATTAATAAAGGCACAAAATTAACACACATGACCTTTAAATTCTATCTTCTAGAGACACTAGTTTAAGCATGTCAGCATGGGTATACAAAAAAACCCCAAACATAAACACAGATCTTGTTTTCACTTCAAGCACACGTCATTAATCCATGCTGCCCTCTGCATGATGCCGGGACACGAGATGTGTGTACACACCGATCAGTGCCCACACAACAGGAACATGACACCAGGAATAGAGGAATGTGAAACAACATGAGCTGAGAAGGAATGTGTGGTTTCAGATTGTTATTGGGAATGACATCATTTGGACGCTTCGGTGGGAATGAGACGTTCCAGAGTCCGCAGCAATAAAAAATGATCTTTATCTTGAAAAGATCTTATTTTGATACCGGCCAGTTGTGTGAAACCAAATATTCAGCTGACAAAAGCGTGAACCGGCTTATCTGAGAGGCATTTATTTACAGTACTCTGTCACTCATTTTGCCCTTTAATCTGTTTTTTCATATCATTTCTTAGCAGTTTGAAGCTAGGAATGATTTCATATCTCTATTTCACTACTTATACGTAAACCAAGCAAATCAAACATACAATAAGATTCACACTGGATATTCTCCCAGGTGATCATCACATGTACCCAAACAGACAGACTCAGAAAAAGCTGATCTGAAACAGAACAGGGCGCTCAAAGCGCTGGCAGAAATAGCACACGCTTTAAGTAGGCCAGCAGAAACTCACAGACACCAGAGAAACAACACAGATCACAGATTGAGCCAGTGCCGCATTAGCACAGCTCTAAAGAGAGCTGAAAATGCAGTATGATTCAGAAGACAACAAGGAAACTACACAGGGAGTAATGAATCAAAAACGAGTGGAACTCGTGAAGTGTGTCAACTTCCTTCTTAAAACAAGCGCAGGCTGCCCGCACGGCCACTAATAAGGAGTTTAATTGTAGCTTATGTTCACCGAACACACAGGAAAGGAAAAAATCTGGCATAGCAATGAGCTCCTTTGCAGCAACTGCGTGGGACGCTTCTCACCCGGCTCTGCCAAGCATTTTGGGAGATGAAGGCATCTAACAAATGGGCATCTGTTCGGACGAGTGGGGAGTTTTGGATGCCGGCCTGAGACCCCTGATCTTCCACCGGCCTGCATATTTCTTCTCTACTCCCCACTCACCATTTGGCCTTAATGAGTAAAGCATTAATGTGGATCTCTGGCAGGACTCATTCTCATGCTGTGGAAGGACTTTCCTCTGCTCTTATCCCATGAGCACTTCATTCTCAGACAGATATGTCATAATGACATGATTGATATTGTCGGTTTGGAGAGACGCTCTTTCTAGGAACCAACCGTGCTTTAATGTGTTCAGTTCAGATAATCACAATTTCAAGAAATCAGTTAACAGGAAGAAGAATCAGCCCGGCAATCTGCAAATACCTAACTGACATGTGCAAACAAGCAGATTTAAAGCTCGTTTTATAACATGCAAAAATGAGCTGAACAATCTCAATTGCTGCATATACAGGATTCAAGAGACTAGCCAGCATATTTTTAAAAATCACAAAAAAATGCTATAGGCCTATTCACATAAAAAGTGTGAAATTTTTGTACATGATTTGTCTGTTCAGAACAATGTGCAAAAATTTCACTAATACATCATGCCAAACTTGTTTTAGACTAGTGCTGTCAAATGATTAATTGCAATTAATCACATCCAAAATAAAAGTTTTTGTTTACATAATATATGTGTGTTATTATGTATAAATACGTATGCATGTATGTGTGTGTGTTTGTATATATATATATATATATATATATATATATATATGCATGGAAATACATGCATATAAATACATGCAAATATTTTCCAAATATATACTGAATGTGTGTGTGTTTATATTATGTAAACTAAAACTTTTATTTTGTACGCAATTAATTGTGATTAATCGCTTGATAGCACTATTTGAGAAACACTTCTTCCTGTTATATGAACACTAAACTTTAACTTTGGAATAACCTATAATTTAAATGAGCTAATGTCTCCTGTCTTCCACTGCCCTTGCAAGAATATAAACGGAAGTCAATGGAATGAAAAATGTTGTGTAACTGGCCAAAGTCACAAAAAATTTAAATATAACACCAATTAAATCATTTAAGAAAATACAAATGCTGCTTTATTAGCTAAATATTTTTTGCAATATTCAGATTAATGCATTGATTATATTCGTAACTCGGTTTGAAACAGTTAATGTTGACTGCAACGCTCTAGGTCTAATCTTTCACATCTGCCAGACAGCAGCGGGTCAGAGACTCACTCTGCTCGATTGAACCTACTTGACTAAGTATTTGTTGGCTTACTGCCCAAGAAACTCTGGCAAAAAGCTTGATAGCCCCTGACCTAAAAAAAAAGAAAAGTCCTCTTCAGCCCAATTCACTGAATGCTTAAGAGTGTAAAATTACAACGCCATCCATTTATTTTGTAGAAATCAGAGAGCTCTGATTACATATGTTTATTTTTTCACAGTGGGGACAATTGAGGCAAGTCAGATGAATATCCAGACTGACTATTCTTAATCATCCTTTGCCAGGAGCAGGACAGCTGATATCATACCTCAAGCTTTGGTCTTGAGCCAGCAGAGCCTGCACACCCGAACACAGAGACATTGCGTTCAGGGCACAGGTGAATAATCACTATGCTCAGCACACCGTATAGAAAGAAACCTCAGCAGAACAGTTTGGAAAACTTAAAACAGCCCTCGCCCTTCACAGGGGTCATAAGAACGCTATACTTTCCTGCTACCTTTCGTGAAGCACCAAAGAGGCACAAAAGATGCTTTCATGACTTCAAAAGTGCATGTAATAAACATATTGTGTTTTCCCTGAAGTTCGGTCATAGATTTGTGTGACCATTTTAAAGATGACATAGGATGGAATACTGCATTTACCTTGGCATAGTTGAATAATAAGAGTTCAAAAGAGGCTCAAAAGTTTGGATGCTTAATCTTGACATCATTCAGTAGAGATCTGTTTGCTGTGTGAGCTACTGAAATGAGCGGTGCTATGAAACAGCCAATCAGTGCAGAGCTCAACATTATTATTCATGACCCTTCCAAAAAAGGTAATAACAGGCTATTTCATTCTAGGCACAAATCCTAGGGATGTAAATGGACATGAAAACCATTTATTTTCTTTTTTTTTTATTTTTTGCCTTTACCTAAGCCACACACCTTCTATGTAGATGACAGAGAACAATTTATCAATGCATCCTATGGCACCTTTAAGTACTTTTCTGACCCTCAAAATAAACAACCACTCACAAAAAGGGAACAATTCAATATAAAACAATTCATGAATGATTACACAACTAAACTTTGATATGACTGGCCTTCACATACCATTTGCAGTTTTCAATGCAAAAATGATGTATTTAAAAAAAAAAAAAAATTGTTTTATCTCTTTTTTTAGTACATTTATAAAGTTAGTATGCCGTTTTGGGCCAAAAAGAGTCAGAACTAAGTTTTTCAAATTTTATCTAACCTATGAAATTTACATTTATTTGTTTAGATTGTGAAATGAGCAGCCTGCTCTCTTGCCTGGGATGAGGGTTTGTCATCTTTAAAAAAAAAATTTTTACTGCCCCATCCTGCAATAACTACCTCTCTGCAGAGCCTGCATTATTTGACAGGTTCATATATCAAAGTACAGTGTGCACAGTTATCTGACCAGATCATCTGACCAAATAAGGTTATAAGTTTAAACTCCAAAGAAACTAATGTAGCTGAGTTTGTAGGATGCCAGATTTTTGAGATTAGCTGTAACTGGTCAAGCAATAAACAGGTCTAAGAGAGAAACATTTTTCAGATTATTTTTGCTTAATATCAGTCAAAACTATAACAAATTCTTTCCAGATTCTTTAATGAATACAAACAGCATTTATTTAAAATAAAAACTATTTGTATTATAAATGTATTTACTTTAAATGTCCCTTTTAAAACCAAATTTAAGGCATCCTTCCTTAATAAAAGTATTCTTACTGACAGCAAATGCTTGAATGCTAGTGTATTTATAAAATTTTATTCAGAAATTACAATATTGCATTACCAGTCCAGCACCTTATAAATACGTGGAAACAAAATGTAATAAAACAGATGACTGCTGTTTCCCAGGGTTGACAGACCTATCAAAAGCCCCCGGTCCTTGCAGATAACATAATCTGCACCTGCAAATGGAGGCCTTCCTGTTTGCTTTGGACCAACCACTGCTTCCCTTATCCTTCCACCCTCCTATCCCAGACCGAAGCCCTGGGGAAGAGCGCCAAGCCCCTGTTTTACTAGTCCCAGGCTGGGCACTGTGCTGAGTCTGCATGAACGCTGTTGCACAGCCACGGGCCGTCTCACGACAGACATATTCTTCCTTAATCTCATCCATCCGCTCACAGTCTTAAATCTTTTTCATTGGTTCCATGTGTTGAATCACGGAGCATGACCTCCTCATGCAAGTAGAGCGAAATTAAATGTGGCTGAAAGACACTTATCAAAACACAGAAACAGCATCCTGATCTGGCCAACCTTGCGCTCAGATATGCTTCCAAAAACCAGGATCAGGTCAGAAAGCAGGTCATTTACGAAACATTTAGAAAAAAATACCCTTCTCATCACTAAAACTAGAAGTCAAAAGACAATTTTGAACGCCCTACTTCACGTCATGCCCTCTTTCGGCTCAGTGTCCCATGACAATGAGTAATTAGGTCTGTAATTGGGACACAGCATATATGGCTATACAAGAAAAGATGTCATGGCCAGACAGATGGCCGACCTGTAACCAACACCAGCTTTTGACTCAAAGATAAGAACATCTAAGAAAATCTCAGTGGGGCGCTTTCTTTTTATGTATCCTATTATGGTATATCAAGCATGGGGAGATTCCTTTACCTTCATTGTGCTAAAGCTGAAAAGAAAACTCTCTCCATATCACATATCTAGAGAATAACTGGAGGTCAGCTAGAGTCTGAATTCTTGTTTGTCCCTCTGAAACTATACAAGTTATATAAATAATATTTTTGATGAAATCCGAGAGCTTTCTGACTTTGCATAAACAGCAACGCAACTGACATGTTTAAGGCCCAGAAAGGTAGCAAGGACATTGTTAAAATAGTCTGTGTGACATCAGGAGTTCAATTGTAAGTTTATGAAGCTGCTAGAATACTTTGCAAAGAAAGCAAAGAAAATATATTTATCAATTTCTTCTCTTCCATGTCAGTCAGGGTCAGAAAGCTCTCGGATTTCATCAAAAATATCTTAATTTTTGTTCCGAAGATGAATGAAGGGAGTTTGGACCGACATGAGAGTAAGTAACATCCCTTAAACATCTCAAATGAAGTCAATGAAATATTTTAGGTCAAACAGCTTCAACTGACATTGTAAATGTAACCCTTTAAAAGCAGGGCACTATTAATTTAAGATGTAAAAACTGTTTAATAATTTTTTATTTTTTAAACAAAGTACAGATTTATAATAACAGCCGTGCATGTTAACAGTAAATAATGTTTGGCCTTGTGGTAACATCCAGAATATCAAATTATGCTTATAAATATCTACAGAAAAGCACTATGAAATGGTTTGAAAAACACACTTTTTCATACAATATACTCCATATGTCCAAAATATCTCCTACTATTCTAAAACGTCTCTACTATAGTGTGCAAAAAGCCATACATCAAATCATTAGCATTTCCAAATATGTAGAATTTATAAATTCAAAAAAACCTAACTGACGTGCTGCTTCCACTGAAATACTGATGTGCACATCTAACCAACCTTATACTATCCCAGAGAAGCTGTCATATTTGTACATTGCAGGAAACATCAGCTGACGTTGTAGGTCACATGACAAAGACAGCATGGTGAATACAGTGTGTCCAGACTCTGATCACACTATGCACAACACACTTACAGAACAATTAACCTTTTGATTAAACGCAGTACAGCCCTTTTAGACGCAGCTACTGTCTGCTTACTGAGTCACTGGGTCTTCACACTTGAGTGTCAACATTTAAATAAGAACAATCAAAGTGCCTGCAGTTTATAGAACCGCAGGATTTTGTCACTTCAGTGTGCTTTCTATCACCCTGACTGTATTGCTGTCACATTACTGGCAGGTAACCATCGACCACCCACTGTCTGTGTCTGTGTGTGTGCGTCATGTTTCAGCACACGTGCTGTCTTGAGTTAAACACATGGATTCACATCAGAAGAACAGTCTGGCAGGGCTTATGTTTGTGGCATCATGGGGGGTTTGATGTCATTAATGAACTCAGATTCACATTGCCGTTTCTCTGCTCTCTGAGCTCCATTAGGTCATGGAGGATAAATGGTATGACTTGGCCTCACTGTTTCCTGCATAAATACCTAAACATGCAGCGGTGTCCAGTAAAAATGAATAAATGTGATTTCATAAAACAGCATTTGCTTGTTAAAAAAACATTACGCTAGAGGAAACTGACAGATTCTCACCATGGGTACAGCAGATCCCTGAGATGGCCTTGTGTATTGCAAAATACAACATGGGCACAGTACATTCTTCCTTTCCAATCGCAAGCTAATCAAGACTGAATCCTTTGCTTAAAGGGGCATGACCATGGGCAGAGATTGTTCATCGCGTGACAAATCCACATTTTGGCGGATAATAGTCTATTATTACTGCTTGCCTGTTGCATGACATTAATGGATATTTAGCAGGGGGGTTTTTTTGTGTTTTTTTACAACATACAACAACAGCAGATAAACAGATGCCTGCTACTCGGACAGTCTCATAAAGTTGATTCACATTAATGTTTAATGTAATCCACATTAGTGTTTTACATCAATGACCACTTACATTCAAATAATGCACACAGAACAAAACCTAGGAATCTAGAAGTAGATTCCAGAACGTAAATTGCTTAATCAGCCATTTTCAGTAACATTTAATGCTTGCGTGTCTGCTTTTGTGCATTTAACCTGAATATATTAACAGATATTTTTTGAAGCAGTGGGTAAATCACTCTTTGCTTTGCTTAAAATCTACTTTGTGATTCTGTTGACAAACATGTTTATAGTGCATTATATTTAATGTGTTTATTGCTGGTGCTGTAGAAATAGACACCGCAGCCCTTACAAGTAATTTGCATGCGATGTATATGGTTGCCATGGCAACAGTTGCTACTGCTCTAATCGTAGAAAATAAAAACACTTTTAATGGTACACAAATTGTGACTTTGTACATTTACTACAGAAATGCTAAAATGTTTTTAGTTTGAGCTATGCCTATGGCCATGACATGCAAAGTAAAAAGAATGAAATAAGATAAATTGTATTAATGAAAAATCAATCTTTTGTGCATCCTGCAAGCTTTATAGCTTAAAACATCCTTTTCATTATAAACAAAGCATTTATTTAATCAAGCTCCAAAAATGTATGAACTATTCCTTTAAGGAGACACTACCAAACTATCTCTGCAGCAAAAAAACTGGGTATCCTAAAGAGCAGCATGCGCTGTTTTGGGCCGCTTTGGTTTGAAAGCATCTGCTAAGAAGTCGAACCTGTCCACTTATCCAAAATCCTTGCTGACACTTCATTTGTTAATGAAAAGATTAATGGAAACACTTTATAGATTAGCCATTTTAAAGCAGAGAAAGTGTAGATAAGGGGCATTAACCCAGAATCAGTTTCTTTCAGGTGATTATGTTAAGCACTTTGATGTATGAGATGTTTAAACACCGTTCTGACAGGATGACAGTGTAATCTAGTGCACTAAACTTTCAACCGAGGATAAGAGGGCAAATCACTCACCCACCTACCCACCCACCCACACACACACACAATGACCTAATGCTGGAGAGCTCTAACCTTCTTCTTGCTGCAGTATATCTGCCATTTCTTTTCTGCTGGTAAGGCAAACATGGCCTCTCTGTGCTTCTCTGTGAGGTCCAGCTCATCCTGAAATGAAAGAAAAAGAAAGAGAAAAGAAAGATTAGATATTTTTGAACCTGGACATGGTAAAAACAAACTGTAAACCCCTCGAGGCAGGGTCAATATCCACCCACAAACCAATGATAACAGCATGTGGAAACCACAGAATGTTTTTTCAACTTTCTCCTTACCCACAAATACTTCCTCAAATCCTCCAGCAGAGAGGACACAGAGGAAATTGACAGAGAAAGAACAAAACGTCCATGATGGCAGAAAGACTAAGTGGTAAAATGACATTTCTTTTCACTGTAGACTTATACGGCTGGAATGATAATAAACCAAAGTTTACTTGAATTTCACTTGACTTGAGATCGGAAAACGCAAGGAAATTAATCATATGGATTACAGCAGATATATCTCATGCAGTTAATGAAAGCTTTTCATATCAAATGAAATGCAGATGCTTGTTTAATAATAAAATATGAATTGAAGAGGCAAAAAGTAATCAGTAAATTTTCTTTTTCTGTCCAATTCAGCATTCTGTGGTGTATTACAGCTCGTTGCGAATTCTGCCCAAAACCATCTGTAAACACTGAACGACTGAACTATCAATGGCTTTGGAAATTAAAGTCCTACACATAAACTTCGGCCACTTGTAATTTCCTTTTGTTTTGTCTTTGAAATAGCAGTTCCCCACAACAATCATTGTGCTGTGGTCCTCACAGTGGGTGTGGGTTTCCACAAAGAAGCCCTGGTTTGTTTGTTAGCTGCTCTCGACATGGGAGTCCCACGCGAACTGATGATTCCACTGTGAATTCCCACTTGTATACACACACACAAACAAAAAACAGTCACATTTCATAAAATTTCAGATTTTATAATTTAAAATCATCCTCACTGCAAAGTATTAATTTCTTTCAAAAAAACAATAATGTCCCCAAATTTTGAACATAACATACATGTTCAATAAATCTAGCAGTCCACTAAAGCAGTGCGTTGGTTTCATTTAAGCACATGCCAATTCTACGAAACACCTGCAGAACATTATAGTGGAAAAAGACAGTTTCAGCAGTCAACAGTGATTGAACGTGAACTCTACAAACTGAATTGGATCACATTCAAGGATCAACCTGCCCATTTCAGCAGCAGAACCTAATAAAGAGGCCTCTCAGCGTACATCTCTCACTATAAATCCCTGCATGTAGTGTCTGCCAAATCTTGTAATGGCTTCCTGTCTGGCAGTTCTTGGTGACAGTGATGTCCCTGATGCTCCACAGGGATACAGGAGAGAGGAAGAGCTGCTGTTCCTCTCATCCGGCCTGGTGTCTCTTCCATCTCTCATCTTCCTGCGAATCCCCCGGCCTTTAGCGGAAACGAGCTGCAAAGTCAGCAGAAAGTCTAGACATCCCCGGCATACACGCATAAAGACCATTCGCGTACAGTGTTTTGTTACAGTCAAGGGCAGCCAGACTACAACCAGGATGTTCCATTCATGCAGAAAACCACACCTTGCCTTATCTGAACCTAACACGCCACATCAAGCCCCAGCATTCAGCAGCAGAACAAACATTGAAGCCTGGGCTGTGTGCATCAATCCCTCAATGCTCTGCATCACCACAGCAAACCTTTCAGTACTCATAATGAGGAAAACCTCCACTGTAGAACAACTCTCTATTGTAGACTGTAGAGTAAGTCAAATCTCGATTAAAATAAACTTGCACTCTAATGGAGAATATCTGGATATCTTTTGAATTCAATGAAAATAGGTGTTTGTTTTTTTACACTAGAGTGGTTTATTGAAGGCATATACAGTATTAACTATGCTACTGTTCACTTACAGAACCAGCTTTACTGACAAGATGCGCATTAAAGGGTTAGTTCATCCAAAAATGAAAATTCTGTCTTTAATTACTCACCCTCATGTCGTTTCAAACCTTTCATCTTCAGAACACAAATTAAGATATTATTGATGATATCAAAGAGCCATCTGACCCTCCATAGATAGTAAAAACTGAAATAATCAAATAAAAACACTGGTAAAACAGTCCACGTGATATCAGTGGCTCAACTTCACTTTTGCGACCCTAGAAGAATACTTTTTTGCGCATTTTTCTCCCTTGACTTGCGTCTTCCGCCATTTTAGAGAGTATCACAACAAATGCGTATGCTTTCCACGTACATACGCGTGCTTTCCTCCGTGATCACGTAATATACGTTACAGCTTGCGTATGTGTCACGTTGTGATACTCTCTAAAATGGCGGAACACTTCAGTCAAGGGAGAAGAATAGCATAGTTAAATGATGTCATTTTTGTTTTCTTTGCACAAAAAAAACTATTCTCCTGCGTTGCAAAAACAGAAGTTGAGCCACTAATGTCACATGGACTGTTTTTACTACGTTTCTGCACCTAAGAACATTTCAGTTGTATTGCTGTCTATGGAGGGGCAGATGGCTCTCTGATGTCATCAAAAATATCTTAATTTATTTTCCAAAGATAAACAAAGATCTTATGGGTTTGGAACGACACGAGGGTGAGTAATTAATGACAAAAATGTAATTTTTGGGTGAACTAACCTTTTAAATATCGGCCGATATTTATCGTGCGGCCCTATAAAAAAAGATGAACGGAAAAGCCGAGATATACTTAAAATCTTAATATGTGCATAAACAATTTCTGTGCTTAACTGAGATGGACAATTTTTTAAAAATCTGATAAGAAGGTAGGTGCATAAACATGATGTATACATTTACAGAAGAAATTCTGTAACTGGGTAACCGGACTAACTAGCTGACTAATCTCTTATGTCTCATGTTATTTTAGTCATTCAATTACCTCCCAGAATTGTCTCTCATGATTACATTCCCACACATCTTGCATACGCCTCCAAACACAAGACAAAAAGACTGTTTGTTATAGTTTTGTCTGCGCACTCTGAGGCTGGAAAAGCTACAATGGCTTCCATTTCTGCCATATTTATTACTTATAGTTTGCATCAGTTTCCCAAGAAGCAACTATTTTGTTTTACTGAACACATAAGATGGAAACAGTGCTTTTTCTGCAAATGTTTTATACGATATTGCAATTTTTAAGCTATACCTTCAAAAAAGACACCACAAATGTCAGGTGCAACATTTTCTCAGTCTTTTGAAGTTATGTGATATCTTTGTGTGAGAAATATGCAGAAACATAAGTCATTATTCAATGAAAATCATGCCATCCACTCTAGCTCTCTTTGGTGTGGTCATGAGAGAAATAGCAATGTCCAAACTTCATCGCATCAACGCATCAATCCTTCGATGCCAAATATATATATATTCTAATTCTTCAAGTTAAACAATGACAGAATTTTTTTTTTTTTTGTGTGTGTGAACTATTACGTGGATTCTATGCCGTAAAAGGCTTATAATGCAATAATCGATTTGAATCAAGTCGAGTCTCAAATGTCATATCTGGGGCCAAACATAACACAAAAAGACCTAATCTAACTCTATTTAAAAAAAGTCATATCATGGCTAAATCACATGGAAACTCCCTTCATGTACCTCATTATTTTCATTTTACCCTGAAAAGCCCCTTTGTTCTAAGAATATTTTTGCAATTCTAATGTACTCAGTGTGTTGAATATGATGAATTTTTAAGAAGTCTTTGCCAAGCCCTGACATGAAGGGAAATTTGCATAATAACCTCTAAATAAACTTAATAAATATCAGCTACAGTCTTTCAAATAATTACCCAGGCATCTTCTACTAAACATAATATTACTTTACATGACAAACAACGTGAACAAGCAGGCAGGTTGCCAGTTACACAACGGCAGTTCACAAAAGTAATAATAACTTGCCAGAACGGCACGTGCTGAGAGCATGAAATCTTTCTATAAGGGCTGTGAAAAGACAGCAACTGCTTGCGCTTTGTTTTGTACATCAATTCGAACCCAAGTACAGGGAAAGGGAGGTTAAGAGCGGGTCAGACCAAAAACAAGCAATTACTCTGCAGTGCAGTCCAAGACACAAGGCCACTCAATGGAAGCCATTGATGTGCAAAGTGGAAGCTGGCAGAGATGAAGGAGGAGACGAGAGAGAGAGAGAGGCAAAGTCTGCAGCACGCCACACTGCTGCGATTTCTATTCAAACAAGGATTAAACACAACACGTTTGATGGATCAATTACGGCTCTTTAATTATGCTAAATTAGAGTGAAAACAAGGAGGGACTAAGTACGTGAGAAATAAAGCTTTAGTTCTTCGTTAATTAGCTCCACATGCAACACATAAAAATACTAGTGTGATGATAAAAATGCTTACTTTTACATCAATACTACTATTAGCAGTATTAGTGTTGATAAATGTTCCATATTTATATATAACTAAATACATATTAATATAATACAATTTTTTATTCAGCAAGGAGGCATAAAATTTGTCTTAATGGGACAGTAAAACATTTCCAAAACATTAAGGTTTTTATATTAAAGAATATGTGAGGAAAAAGCAATGTTTCTTTAGCAAATCAACATATTAAAATGATTTCTGAAGAATTATGCGATGATAAAAACTGAAGATTCAGCTTTGCCTTCACAGGAACTAATCATATTTTAAAATATATTCAAATATAAACAGTTATCTTTAATTGTAAAAATATTTTCTAATATTACTGTTTTAACTGTGTATTAAACTGTCCAAATAAATGTAACTTTATAACTTTAAAAGCAACTTTTTGCACAGATCCCAAAATATAATATAATATAATATAATGATAAATACTGAAAGAGTAATCTTACTGGCCGATACAGATCTGTCCCTGAAACAAAGTCAGATGCATTGTTCTTTTCTGACAGAAGTCAGCAGAGAAATAACTATACAAAAAAATTTGAAGTTGGCACCTACCACCAGCTCTGAGAACATGCCGTCCAGCTCATCATAGCTGGGGATGGGCAGAGCCGGCTCCATGGCCTGCAGGGCGAAGTCCTCCCGCAGACGGTAGGTAATCTCTGGGTGGTCACTGCTCTGGAAGCAGCAGAAGAAGAAGGACACACCACCGTGCCCTCCGCCCCCGCGTTTCCGTGGCGCCATGGCTGCTTCAGAGTGGAGGCTCAAGGGATGATGGGAATGAGGGAGTGCTGGTCCTCCCCCAGGTGAGAGCTACGCTTGGGTCACTCAGCCCTGTAAGAACACAAAAAAGAAACTTTCTTCAAGACAAGGTCTTTTCTCAGCACAAAGACTTTCATCAGCCTTGATAAAGTCCAGGCAACAACCCGATGATCTAAAAGTTCTGCTTCATCTGAAACTCTAAATCAAGACGTCAGCCCAGAAAGACTCCGCTAGGCCTAGTCAACACCACAAGTAGTCACATAACGTGCATGTAATCATCCGATTGGCTCATTCCAACTGACCACATCACAGCAGCGACTACGGACCACAATGCATCACTCCCTACACAGGATTACAGAGGCTGTGCAAATTAACACAGCTTGCATCCATATGTGTTAGGTTACATCTATATTTAGGACAATAGAAAGAAATCCTGGGTTCCAGTGACCACAAACAAAAATAAAAAGCCTTTTTATAAAATCCATGACAAAAATACATTAAAAAAAACATGACAAATACTAGAACAAGAGACTGCAAGTTAAGTCACTTTACTGAGTCAATGACAAAAATGTCACAATATATGTGTTTACAATAAAGAAAATAAAAAACACTTCATATGAAATATGAAATAGATAGATATGAAATTGCTGTATTGTTTTGTAAAACTTAAAAAAAATATTTAATTTCTTTATTAAATTTTTACATTTATTTAATTTATTTTAATTCAGAACAAATAAACATGTTAAAAGAAAATGTTTGAAAAGTTACATTATTATTTAATTGTGTTTTTGAATGAATTATTAAATCTAAACCACAATCAATTTATTGTCATCACAATTATTGCCATAAACCCAATAGTCCAAGACTAGCCTCTCATGTTTGACATCCTTTCCAAAAATTCAATATGAATAACTGCTGTGAGAACAATTAGTGTACGACAGACTTCTTTGTGCAGAAACATCTGTCACTCAAGCCCAGCAGCAGAAGGTCCATCAGCTGTCTTTACAGCTTTGCATTTGGGTGTGGAACCACAAACAAACAACACATGGCCTGAACAATGAACACCACGGTCGGTCGGTACATTGAATCTGCAAAACCAGCAACATTCTCTGCCTTGGACAGGCGTAGAGACGTGCAGGTGTGTGCAAACATCTGTGAGGCATGTCAGAGCCAATAAAGTGAGGAACCGTTTGCCCTGTGGGCCAAAGATGATGATTCTGATTACAGATGGCTGCCCTGAAGTCACAGAGAAACACGGTGTTAAAACGGCCAGAACTTCGAGGTAAAAACCTGACAAGGAAGACTGAGGATTATTCTAGGAAAAAATAAAATATGTGGAACTTAGAAAACAAGAGTGGATGAGAGAAAGCTATGTAGGTGGAGATGTAGACGTTCCTAGCCAAGTCTTGCCTTGAGTGGGCGAGTCTGGCACAGATGCCCCTTCACCGCCTGTCGGTCACCAATATAAATCCACACAGCTGGAGTACAGCTGAATATAACACCCCTCCACCAGTCCATCGCCACAGTGGAATTCCCAGCTGCCCCTCCCTGGAATTGGAGTCGGTCGAATCCCAACTGAAACTGCAAACTTCAAACAGGTTTTGAAAACCTTACTAAAACATATGTTTGTGTGTAAGAAGACATTAATGCAGTCAGGACTCCCTAAATTGTTCAAATGTGACAGTCAAGGTATTTATAAAGCTAAAACAAATCTATCTTGCAGACTTGGTGAGCACAAGAGACTTCTTTTCAATCTTACCAAGCCCATCAACATTTTACTAAAGCCGTTACTCGCCTCACCCAGCAGTCTGGTAGCACTTACTGACATCCTGCATACCGACAGGAGCGATCTGGCTGGGTTAACTCTGAGATCATCCCTCAATCCATGAAAGATCACAAGCCGCCACGCATCCCTTCCTATCTGTGGTGCGATATCAATACATGTACCCCGTGGCAGAGACCTGTGCGGCCCTGGAGTATAGTGAGAAAACTACAACACTCATTCTCTGCCTTACCTCTGGCTCACTCCAAGCTGATAATAAAATAACCTTTAACAGCATTAAACCATAAGGTTAGCATAAAGACAGTTTGACTTCTGAGTAATCAGGAATGCCACCAACTGACAATTTGTGTTGATCACAATTTTTTTTTTCTTTAACAGTAAAAATATTTAACATTTGTTAACATCTAAGTTGATTAACTAATTATTTTGTAATATTATTTTATATTAATAAAAATAAAAAGTTAATTAAGCTTATTCTTTCATAAAAAAAAAATTTCCCTCCTATTTTATGCACAATTAATGAGGGTCACGTTTTTATTTATTTTATTTTATTTAAATTTTTGCTTATTATATTACTAAATTAAAAATATATTACTATTATATATTACTAATTTAATTGGAAAATTAGGATTTTCTGTCAGATCAAGATTTTTTACATTTCCAAAATCTGTAAATCTGTTTTGAAAATCCACTCTGTGCCAAAACCTTTAGGGTCTATGTTTACTGTAAGTTAACATGGACTGGGTGGATTTGCGTCAGATATGGCCAATCCAGTCTGTCTTTAGGTTTTATTTTTTTCAGTGTCTTGACCAGTTTTTGGAAATCTGTGCTGTGGTTTATTCCAAAGCGGTGTTTGGAGAGCTGCATTGCAAGTGGCCCTGACCAAAGGAAGGTGGTTATGGCTGGAACTGCAACAGTAAGAGATGATGAAATGAATGAGGATTCAAAGCACTTACAAATTACCTCCATTTTCACCAAAGTGGAATAAACAACTGTTACAAGGTCTGACATTCTCACTGTCAACTGACACAAGCGCAAATACAAGTACCTTTTTACACAGTCAATCAGCCACACGTCATTTAAACAAATCTTATGGTTTAAAAAAATACACCATTTACTAAAAATAATGAATATTTCTGTTTTGTATTTGAGTTAAAGGATCGATTAACCTACTAGACATTTTACTGTATATGGCTTATTCTGACATGATTATGAGTGCATTTTTATTTAGATGTTTCACTGGAAAAAAAGAAAAAGAAGACTACTTAAGAAATGTTTATTGCAACATTATTTCTTGGCAAAGTCACAAAGCGTTAAAAACTGACAGAAACAGGCAGAGAACTAAGCATATAACCTAGAGGCTATAACCCATCCTCATACATCCTAAAATGATATTTGATTCCTTCACTGTGCAACATTTGGCACATATTTATAACCAGCTCAAATTTCTACATTTTGACAACTTGCTAATCTAAAATTTGTATCATTAAGTAGCAGTGAGGCCAAAAGTAAAAGCAAACCAACCTAAGTATTATGCATAAATTAAGTTCTGTCAACACAAATAAGATTATTTTTAGTTTATTAACATGGTATTTTAATTCCCTCCATTTATTGCCTTCACACAGGCCAGATTTCAAACTGAAATCATTGTATAGAGGACTTATGACTTGTGGACACATATTATAATCTCTCTTTTCTTATTATTCAGCTGACACAACAGAGCCGGTCATGTGACCCAACTGCTTTGCATACAGTAAAAAACAAACCCCCGCTTCACCATGTGACTGCCATAGGGGCCGCCGCTTATTCTTTTACAGAAGGATTATGATTAAGCAATAAGTAATTACTGCTGATGCAAAAGACTTAAACTGTGATAGAGGCTGTACAGTATGTGCCTGCAGCAAATGCAGTGGGGTCAAGAGTTTACTGTAAATCACTTCCTTGTTATTTCCATAGAGGTGCAAGGTGTACTTAGCTGGAAGACACATGAGCTGGAACAAGCAGTCTTAAGTGTTTACTAAGACACATTTGAGACTTCAAATGCAAATACTATCAGGAGAATCAGAAATGGTCTGCTGACTGTAATTGTTCCATTTAGTAACCTGTAAAACGCAGAGTTCAAAAAGAAATATGATAAAAATCGAATTACCTTGAGACGACGTTCTTTAAACATTAACCCTGTTGTTTAAAGTTTCCAACAATATGAAAAGAATGTCAACATAACAAATGAACAAACCAGAAACATGAGCCTGTCCAAAGAAGATAAACCGGAAGCTGGTGAAGGTGATAAGAATCAGAAAAACACATTTTATGACAGATGTCACCGCTCTAATAACTAGTGTTTAGAAGTAACTACAAGTGAAACTACCATTTGACTATTTTGAGAAAAGCGTAGCTATACTGTTACGGTACCGAAAAAGTTACTTTCGTCCTCTCTGACTTGCTCTCATATGTATTGTTGGTTATCCACCAAAATCAACAAATGTAACAGTATAATAGAGTTCAAAAGTATTCATTATAAACCACAAACAAAACCAACCTATGAGGTAAATCATAATATACAGTACACTTTGATTTGAAACAAAAAATTATTTGAAAATCGCACAGAAAGACAAAGGTACATGACTGTGTACTTAAAGGTATAGTTTACCCAAATATGATCGTTATTTACTCACCCTCATGTCGTTCCAAACCTGTATGAGTTTCTTTCTAATGCTGAACATAAAATAATATATTTTGAAGAATGCTGGTAATCAAACAGTTGATGGTCCCCCATTGACTTCCATAGTACTTCTTTCCCAACAATGGAAGTCAATGGGGACCAACAACTTTGTTTTGTTTCTTCAAAATATCTTCTTTTGTGTTCATGTAAGAATGAAACCTAAACAGGTCTGGAATGACATGAGGGTGAGTAAATAAGAAAATATTTATTTTTGAATATATATATATATATATATATATATATATATATATACAAAAAAAAATATTTTAATATATAAACAAACACACACACACAAAAATACTCTGCTCACTAAAGAGTTATTTTGGTGCAATTTGCTTGTCTCTGCAGAATCATGGGTAACAGTTTTTTTTTTTTTTTTTAAAGGAAATCAGATGTGGAACTTTATTATTTTAAAAAATAAGTTGAATCGGTACAGTGCAGGCAGGTGGCATCAACAAAAGCTATGCCTTTGATCTTGTACCTCACAGTAGGTCTGTCTTCAAAGACTTAGTCATTCTTGTTCAAAATCAATTACCCAGTGTAGAAAATAAATGGAAGTTTATTTCCAAAACCAAACTGTTGCACTCTATAAAGCCACATGTAGCACATAGCTTGCAAGTTTAGAGTTTCAGAGTAGCTTCCCCAACTCTCGACAGCACTGTCCTTAAGAAGGAAGCAGAAGCATTTCAGAAGTACTTAAATGACTGACTTTACAAATATAATTTTCAGTGGCCAAAATGTACAAGTGGGAAGCACAGTTACTAAGCATCTTGAATTACTAAGACCTTTTATTTGTGACAATAAAAAGGGAGAGGGGTACTGCTGAGGGATTTCTACAAAGAAGTTTAGTGTAGATCGCCACTGTAAGCCCACTGGTGTTCACATTGATACAGTAGCTGCATTAATCTTTCGGCTCGCTCACCTCTGGCCCTGCTGAGGGTTTATCTTTCCCATGGGCCTGTCCTGACAGGCCACATTCCACACATAGCCAGCCGAGCTCTGCTCAGCCCCACTGCCATCTCACCACGCAGACTCTTGTCACTCTTTCTGTGTCCCCAGGGCGCTAATGGTAATTGGGTTCAAGTCTGTATTCGAATCCAACACTTCTTAGACTGCTTCTGTTGTTTTTGTGTCACAGAATGAGTCAATCTTCCTTAAAAAAAGACTGTTTTGTACCACAAGTAGAGAGTAATGAATCAGCAACAACAACACTAACAGCGAATCAGACGCTCCATACAGACAATAATGAGGTAATTGAGTTGCTACATTGAATCTGAATTGCAATTATAGAATTATCATCCAGTTTTGTCATTAATAATTATTTTCTTTAATTTACATATTGTATGCGCATACAGTTGGTAATTCAACAGAATCCAAACCATGAGATCTAGCTTACGTCATCTGGATTTAGTCAGATTTACTGAATAGAAAGCGCTGTTTGTGTGCCATAAGCCACTTGTTTGTTTGTATCCGTTCACATATTTCATTACATACTGCTCTGTGCATAAGAGACGGTCACACACACCCAAGTCATTGTAAACAGACTATAGTAACTACACCTGCAGACAAAGGGTGGAGACACGGTGACATTTAGAGTCTAGTGTTGATTTGGAAAGCAACACAAACATTCTTCCTGTCAGTCATGAGAATAAGACTAAAATGAAAGAAAAAGAAAAAAGACTGAGAGTCATGTGTCAGGATGTACCGGCGGTGACTTTATCAGATGTGACAGGTTGAACACCCCTCACCCCATCAGGAAGGCCCGTACAAAACAAGGCCATTTCTGTTCTACCGTTTCAGCCTTCTATTTTCTCTCTTCCCATCTTTCTTTCCATTTCTCTTCTCGGCTCTTACTCAGCAAAAACTAAGTGCACTTAATCTGATAACTTGGCTGGAAAGATGCCCAGATTAGATAGGGAAGACTTTATAGGATCCAACACAGAAAAAGGTTAAAACTGCATAACAAGCATCAACATATACAAGTCAGTTACATTTTATTAGAATATATGCTGCCAACTAATTTGGCTGCGTTCTCTTGTTGGGTATTCAACCCAACCCGGTCTTCTAACTCAAGTGTATAAGTACTAGGAAAACCTTTAAGCATAAAATAAAGGCAATTATTAGTAATACACAATTAGGTAGCAGCAGCATACACAGTTAAGTGAAATGAAAGGCCTAGTTTCTTAAAGAATGATAAGAGCTATGGAAACATCCCACACCAAGAAAAGCTTTCAACGATTACACTGAAAATCCAGTTAAATCAGAATAAGCTTTTATAATCTCTAGACAGTGTCTGCAACAATTTACAGTTCTGTTTTTATGAAATAAAATAAAGCAGCACTAGTAAATATTAACTATACGGGACCAAAACTGCCACAGTGCAAGCTCTTGCAAACCCTACTCCAACAGTTTATGCCATAGATTACAGTAACATTAAGTAGAATAAATAGAAATTAAATAGAATAAAATTAAATTATATTCTCACACACAACTGCTTCACTGACACAGCCAACAGTGTTTTCCACAATTTACATATCTTTTAATAAAATAAAATTAAACGAAATAACTCCGTGGTCTGCTTGGATTCTGTACATGACTGTATCCAATGCAGAGCCAACAAGAGTGTTTCTGGGGTGCAAATGTCATTATAACGCAGTGCACTGGGAGCGTTCTAGGAGTGCCTGCCAAATCAGATTTTCTCTCAGAAAGCTGACAACAGGGCATTCAGGGGTAGCGGCTTTTTACTTCACATGTACAGGCCATGTGTTAATCTGTTTTATGGCTGCAAGCACACCGTTTCACTTGCCTGAAACATTTACAATTAATGCTATTCTACCACTAAAAAGCATTTACACTGACAGTGATTAAATCACAAAGGTCAAAGAGTCGCATTCCTACTTGATTTTTCTCTTATTTCCATTGATAGTTGTTGCATTTATTGTTTATAAGGTTATCCTCTGCTCAACTTTATTGAATCATCAATTGATTTTGCTCATGTCACTACAAATCACCAACTGCCCTTGCAAATAATAACTTCCAGTCAATTTACTGCTGCAAATCAATGTCAGTGTGAAAAGCTATTAAGTAATGGCCATCACAGATTGATATTATTGAGCAGCAAACAGTGATCCCTATTTAATAAAAACAGGTTGTATGGTCGATAAATACTAATAACAGGACAAAACTTTCAATTGAAAGAAAAGGCATCAAACCTACCCTAGAAATCTAAAAAATACGAGACGTATCCCAAATGACCCTCAACATCTTCCAAGTCTACACTTGATGCCCAGTTGAGAAAACCAGTTTTTATAGTCATTAAATACTAGTCAATAAAACTCTCAATTAAAAGAAAAAGGATCAAGGGTCCTAGAAATTAAGAAATATGGATGTGTCCCAAATGACAACATCAACTCCTCGCCATCCTCCAAGTCTACACTTGATGTCTGGTTGATCAACATCTGATAACAGAACAAAACTTAAACAAAAAGTGGTCAAACCTACAATAACAATTGGAAAATAATGGACATGTCGATTGGATGTCCTACACCAGTTGATGAAACCGGCTCTTAAGGTCAGGCAATACTGATTAGGGCTGGGCGATATATATATATTATATATATCGAGTGATATATTATGTGCATCTCGTCAGTAAAGCCGATTCTTTGATTAGCAGTAAATGTCCATCACCTGTTTTCAAATGAAGTGTCAGTTAATACACAGAGCCGTAGATCACTGACAAGCTACGCAATATCAGTGTCAGTGAGCTACAGCTCTGTGAATGAACTGGCGCTTCATTTGAAAACAGGTGATGGAGATTTACCGCCAATCAAACAACCGGCTTTACTCACGAGATGCGCATAATATATTGATTGATATATATCGCCCAGCCCTAATACTGATACTATAACAAAACTCTCAATTAACATAAAGGGGTCAATCCTTGCCTAGAAATTGAGAAATAATGGACATGTCAACCCCTTCCTGTCTTCTAATTGTTCACTTGACTCCTGGTTGATAAAACCAGCTTTTGTTTACCAAGATAAATTTCTCAATTAAAAGAAAAAGGGACAAGCCTAAAGCTTGAGAAATAACGTCCCAAATGACAACATTAGTCCTCACTGTCCTTCGCAAGGGTTATTGGGTAATATTCCAGAGTCAAGTCCACAAAGGTTAACAAAAGGTTTAACAAGAGCACCCTTCTCAAACCTAACATGACAAATAGGACAGCCTACGGTCTCGTGGATTTCATGAATGCGCAAAAGCAGAGACCACAAGGCCACATCATGTGTGTCATTTGGGACGGGGCCAGCACACATTTCACACACCGATAAGTTCATAATGCTTGCACTTAAAATAGCTTCTTAAATCAACATTGTGGAGAGGAGCACTGGGGAACCATTGAGTGCTTCGCAGCACGAGGACTTGTAGACCTGGAGAGTGAGATATAGACTGAAGCTTTCAAAAAGAGGTGTTGAGTAACTCTACGATTGTGAGAAAAGCCCTTCATTAATCATGAGGGTGGTGGTAGCTATCAAGCTAACAGCTAGGTCTCCCCCTCATGTTTTAAGGAACACAGTATCTGGATGGAAGACCGTAGTGAGCTTCAAGGCACGGGCCAGGCAGGGATTCCTACGACGTGAACCCAAAGCTGGGGTTCAGATTCCACACTCCCTCCTGTCAGGGGTAATTTAGAAGGAAAAACAGGAGGAGAAGATGAAGAGGTTTGAATAGCTGCTCCCCCTTGCAGACAGCCTGTCAAACATGTTCTGCAGACAATGAGACCACCATCCCCCCTCTCAACACTTGCACAAACTGCATACACAAGCACAGACACACACACACACACACACACACCAGTCAAAAGCATGAGCATTCCTCTCCACACTGACACTCCCATCTGAGAGGCCAGGCCAAACTGGGTTTAACAGAATGGTGATCATTTTATCAGGGATTCATTATCCTAGCCTGGCCCTGACCCAAACCCAACTCTATCCCATGTACAACCAGTTAACTCAAACTACTGGAATCCAGATCATATTATTTTAAATGTAGATATTATTTTTAGTTATTTTCCCTAAGGATACACAATATTGGTTATTGGTCAATATAAGAATTTCTCTTTTAATTATTGTTTTTGGATCAATTATATTCCAAATATATACATTTCTCTTATTTTACCAATTTAGACTACCTTTGCTGTCAGTAATGTTCATTAGTTCACAGTTAATTGTTAAAATCCCTAATGATTTAATAACTCTGCATAATGTAATCTTTAGCAAATGTCAAAATATCAATTTGTCATTCTACACATAAATTGTTGTGATGTCTTATTTTGTTGTTTGCTTGCTTTTACTGTTGTATTTTTATTTATTAAGACAAAATAGAATAGAATTTTAGTATCGGCCACTTATTAGTTATCGACAGTGTTATTATTGTTGACTATAATTATTTTATTACATTTTATGTAATTACCATTCAGCTGACTTAAAATATATAATATTAGATAAAATAAATAAATAATTAAAATAAACATAAATAAAATTAAAATAAACTAAAATTAAAAATTTAAATAATAAAATTAAAATATTAAAAATATTAATAAATGCATAATAAAAATTAAATATTAAAATTAGTAGAAAAATAATACTGGTTGGTTAATTAGGCGTACCATAAAAATGCTTCACAGATTTTCTGCATAGGCCAGCTTTTAAATAAAATACGTACTAACTGTACAGCCCACCTTTAAAGGCCTATGGCCCACAATGCATTCTATCAAAAGCAAGGCCTGATTTTACTTTTTAATGCACTCTTCTGGTTAACACAGCTAAAGTCCTGAAATATTGAGTCAAGATGGCCCACATTCAGCTTAAACGCAGCAGGCATGTTTGGAGATGACAGTCTGAACTTGCCCCGGCCTAGGGGCCACGAGAGTTGTGTTGACCGCGGATAAAAAAATGGAAGGAGTTCAGCGGAGAGATACCAGTGAACTCTGAGACCTCGACTGACAGGAAATGACACCTGACTCAGATATATGGCGGCTCGCTGACTCCATTGACCACTACGAATGCTAACTTGATCCTATACTTCCCCGAGGCTACAGACATCCTCATGAAATGCCAGTTTTGCTGAAGCACATAGGATAATGAGTTATGGTGAGAAAATAGCTTTTATACACTTTACACATACTATCCATCTTTCTCTGTTTACATAAAATAAATCATTTAAAAATGCACTACATGCTTTAGACATACACACAACACAGGCAAAACATGTGAAAGCATTATATGGCAAAAGCATTGCATTGAGGATGCTGTATCAGTCCCTCCCTTGCCCTGCTGTTGCCATGGCAACCATCACATGTGTCCTCGACCAGCATTCAACCCTCTTTTTTGCACTAATCCAAGGACGACCACAGTAAAAAATAACATATAAATAATAATTCATATGCATTTTTGATGACTTCTGTCTAACGCTATTCTGATGACCCAGTGAAATGAGAATCTGTCAGCTTAATATAAATCCTGCAATCCAGAAGTTGAGCCACACCCTCTTATTAAAAACCTTTTAATATTTAAATTAGCCTTTAAGCCTATGAGACATTTGATAGGTCAGCAGAATTCTCCTTTGATATCAGCCCGAATATTTACATTGATTATGAACGACACCATCCAGAGCTCTACAGCCAAAAGACGGCAATATATCAAAGAAGAGAGAGATAAAGCTTCAGAAGCTACTGCTTTGAACCCATAACTGCCTCAATCTTAACCCAGATACCTCTGAGGGTGGAGTAGTGCTTGAAACAGATGTGACGGCAACATTTTGAACCGAAAGACCATAAGCAATCTCAATATATGACAGCACAGAGCATGAAAGATACCGTGAAAATCACTCATGCTGGAGTTAAGCAACCAAATAACTTATTCTCATTTAAGCACATCCCATGAGAATAAATGCAACCAAAAAAAAACCGCTCAAGATGAGGAACACAGCAAGAAAAGACTCGTCAATTTGTAAAAGCAGTTTGCTTTCAAAGTGATCTCCGCTCACCCAGTCCAGTCATATTAACATGGGTGCATGCAATGCTTTTAATACTCTAATTGTGTTTTATTTGTATGCATGATCCAGATGATTAAAGAGACGCATGTCTTTTCACACTGCAGAGCTGTACACGTCCACAACGCTCAGTGAGAGAACACACACCTGCCCTTCAAGGCTTTACGAGCTATTAAAACAGCTCAGCTGCCGTCACAGCCAAAGAACAACACAGGAAAAATGCACCGCAAACGTTCATTCAGACTGTCATGAGATGGAAAGCCCTCTGCTTGTGTTAACTTACCCTTTATGCCTTTGCCTACGGTCCGTTTAATGTTACATCCCTCAAGAGGAAAGAAGACTGGCTCCAGAAATGCAAAGGATCTTCTCTAAAAGGCTCGAGAAGAATGTAAATTCAAGGCTGTCACTTCAGTCATTCTGAATATAAATGTGCCGTAGAGCAGTCCCAGAACATTTCCATGTTCGAGAGCCGGCGTGAGCGAATCCTCATCGGCTGACCGGTAAACACATGCAGCGTCTCCCTGCTCTTCAACAGACCATCTCATACAAACGCACCCCCTTGTCTCTTCCTTTCTCTCTCTCTCTGAGGACACAGGCACAGATGTTACTATCGACAAGCCACACCTCTTTTCAACACCCAGGTCTCTCATAGGATAGAGAGTTAGACTCCGCCCATTGCACTTCACTTCTTTCCCTGCTTTCTCTCTCTCCTTCATTCTGCTGCAGCACTGTTTACAGTTTGTTTAGAGAAGGGCTGTGAAATGGACAACCCAGGTGTGTGTGTGTATATATTTATGTGTGTGTGCATGTAAGCACTTAACCATATTTTGTACCTAGAAGTGAACTATATCTGTTAAAACCTTTTGGAATATCCTTATTTATAAATATGTGTAGCTTTTTATATTTTTATTAAGGGTTAGATTTTATAGCTAGCTTTATACAAAAATAATAGAATCCATGGAATGTCCCCACATTTACCAAAGTAAACGTGTGTCTGTTTGTTTGTGTGTGTGTGTGTGTGTGTGTGTGTGTGCATATGTTGAGGGTCACTTAAAGGGATAGTACACTCAAAAATGAACATGTCTGAATGATTTACTTACACCCAATATATCCTCGGTATATATGCCTTTATTTCAGACAAATACAATTTGAGTGATATTTAAAAAATGCCCTGGCTCTTCTAAGCTTTATATAGGCAGTGAACGGCTGTTGAGATTTTGAAGCCCAAACAAGTGCATGCATCCATCATAAAAATTGCTTCACGCAGCTCTAGATAATAAAGGCCTTCTGAACCAAACTGATGCATTTGTGTAAGAATAATATAAATATTTAAAACTTTATAAACCGTAATGTCTAGCTTCCACTAACTATCGTATAGACGCTTTCATGAGAAAGTGGTGATCCGCCGGATATGATATGGGACATACGCATAGCTAGAGATTACAGTTATTAAAGTTGTAAATATGGATATTTTTCTTACACAAACAGACTGATTTGGTTCAGAAGCTTGGAAGAGCCAATACATTTTTTTTTTTAATATAACTCTAAAAAAAATTTGTTTGAAAGAAGAAAGTCATATATACGTAGGATGGATTAAGGGTGGGTAAATCATGGGGTATTTTTAAATTCTGGGTGAAATATCCATTAAAGAGGGAGTAAAAGATTAAATGAATCTGTGGTTTTAGAAGACTTATCATCATCTTAATTTTTTGTAGAGAGTATGTTAGCAGAGGCCTTCAAAGCCACAGAAAAAAAAGCATAGAGCTAAAAAAAAGTCCTGTAAGAGAAAAAAGAAACACATGATCAATCAATTAATCAGTGCAAAAATACAGACCAACTTGTGGAGAAATGTTTGTCCAACAAAAAGCTAGAATGACAATGTCCCCTCCCCCTAATGCCACCTGCCACTGACTTAGCATTCGCAAGTTGTATCTTAGGTCCCCAGGCTGTGAAGTACTAGGCACGGGGCTAAAAATATATTTAGAATTTATTAGCTTATTTATTAGTTTCCACAAAAACATTAAACACCAAACAGCATATTTGATTCTGAGTAATGACTGCTGAAAACTCAGCTTCGGCACCACAGGAATAAATTACAACTTGAAATATATTAAAATAGAAAACAGTAATTTGTAATAATATTTTACAATATTACTGTTTTTACTTGATTTTATAAAATGCAGCTTTGGTGAATCTAAGAGACTTCTTCCAAAAAAGATTAAAAAGAAAACTTACTAAAAAATGTAATATATGAAATATGCATTGCAGCAATTTCCAGGAAATATATTAAAGCTGACATAAATCATTTATTAAAACAATTCAGTGAAACATCTAAACAACTCAACTTCACCCATCTTTGAATGGACAAACGGCCTTACTTAATGCTAAAAGCTTTGACAATTTTCCTCTTCAAGCAGCAGAAAATTGGATTAATGGCTTAAATAGCAAATTGAGGGAAATCTGATGGTAGGGGGTGTAATAACTATTGTTGGTTTTTGGCACAGGAGACCATGTGGCAGCTGCAGACATACTAACTGTGGAGAGCAGGGAACAAAACACTGAAGCTACCCTCCCGTGGAGCTTGTGGAAAACTTGTCTGAAAGTACCCACAACCTCTGCCGACCCTCTGTAATCAAGTGATGACAGCCTGAACACAGTGGAACAAGTGTGGTAGTTGTCAATCAACTGATAATTAAGAGCGTTTGCTCTTCCTGTCTGTCCTGGTTCTGTGTTTATAGTAGTTAAGCATGACATGTACAGGAGTCTCTAAGCTAGAAGTTCAGAACGACATACACTTGTAGCCTGGAATCTATAAACAAGCTACCATACGGCCAAACAGTATTTATTATAAAGGTCCATTCAGAAGCCTATATGATCATATTTGGTCCCTCCGGCAAAGCTTTTACTCTTGTGTATGTTTCCCACTTCATAAGGCTTGGTTAATAACCAACAATGTGTAAGGAATATGCTTACAGCTAAACTCGGTTCACCTGTTTAATCAACCACATGGTAACATGACAGGCATTTGCTTCCTTCTCAAAAGCACTGCCAGCAGCTGCAAAAACAGACGAGCCCCATTCCCATTGGAATAGCCACGAGAGAGACTGGAGGAAAGCTTATGGCTATGAAGAGGAGAGGGTGGGCTATTAGGCTGGAAGTTAATAGGGTTGTGAAGCAGGGTGCAGAACTTTTATGTGGAAGCGTTATAGAGGTTTTGGCCGCCTCCAGGTCCTTGGGTCTGATCTTACACTTCTTCAAGGCAATCTTCATCTGATCCTTAAATCGCTTTTTCTGGCCCCCAGCTGAACGTCGACCATGATGTAGCTGGCCTTACAGCACCCTGCGGGGCAGTCGACATGGGGGCATCCTTATCACATGCCCCAACCACTGCAGCTGGCATTGGGTGATCATGGTCTCAATACTTTTACAGTTGGTCTTTTTCAGTATTTCAGTGTGAGGCACACAATTCTGCCAGGTAACCCCCAGAATGCGCTGAAGCTTATATGGAAGCGCTCTAGGCACCTGATGTTACGGCTATAGGTTACCCAAGCTTCACAGCTATAAAGTGGTATACGGCAACCTTTGTAGAAGTTTGTAGATTCTTGTTGTAAAAGACTCTATGGCGAAGTCTCCCAAAGGCAACTGATGCCTGTTTAATATGGCTTTGAATTTCGTCGTCAATGCCACAGTCCTCAGCAAGAACACTCCCCAGATATTTAAAAGATGGCACTACTAAAAGCTGTTCATCCCCAACAGTGAAGGCAGGTAGTGTGGGTGGGACATTGGTACTCCATTGACAGAGCACTTCTGTCTTGGTAGTGTTGACAGTCAGCCCCATCCTGTTGTATGCCTTTACTGCCACAGCAACAACAGTTTGAAGTTGCTCTGGAGTGTGGGTCACAAAAGCACAGTCATCTGCATACTGCAGCTCCAGGACCTGCTCTGTACAGAGTTTTTTGGTTGCCTGTAGCCTCCTAATATTAAAGAGCTTACCATACAGTCTGAAGTCTACTGCTATGCCGCAGCTATTTTCAGTCTTGTTGTGGAGAATCTTGGTGACACATAGGAGGAAGATATTAAAGAACACCCCTCCTCACCCCTGTGCTCACAAGGAAAGGCTCAGACTCTCGTCCACCTATAGACACCCTAGCAGTCATGCCATCATGGAACTGACGGAGAATGTTAACAAATTTATTAGAACAGCCAAACCTGAGGTTACTTTACTAAAATAAAACATATTCTAATATAATTAGTGCTGTCAAATGATTAATTGTGTTAATCGTTTTTCTATACATAATATATTTGTGTTTACTGTGTATATTTATTATGTATATGTAAATACAAACACATGCATGTATACATTTAATAAAAATGTTGTGTTTATATATTAAATATATTTATACATAATATCAAATATAAAAATAAATTTACATGTAAATACTTTTAAAATATATACTGTATGTATGCATTTTAATATATAAATAATAAATGAACAAAGTACAAACACATATATTATGTAAAAAAAACTCAGCACTAAATATAATATAATATAATATTAAAAAAAAACTGTTCAATAACCAACACAGCTCCATTATATTGTACATCCCAACCACAGATGAAAATTATTTTATAGACGACTTATTTTAAGCTCCTTTATATTATTATCTCTTATTGTGGCTATGAAATGGATTTGTTTGGAAATCTGTTTAAATCAGCCAACCAAAAGATAGACATTCTGCATTGGCAGGTCTGGTCATGCTTCTGAGCTCCATCCCTACATGATGATGAGGGTGAGGCCTCCATCCTGGGGCGCCTCTGGTTGCAAAACCACTTCACAATAGATTTTATGTGACCGACATGGTCGACTACACTGTATTCAATGACCACACAACACATCATCATGATTACCTCAAACAACAGCTGGCTCAGACAAGTGATGATGACGCCATTGTACCTCGTAAAAAAAGAACATATAATTTCAACCCTGTAATTGAAAATATCTCCCAGATACAGACACAATTCTATTGCAATTTAGGTTTAAAGAGCTGTGGCCAATTGAATTGACGTACATGGAACACCTTCATTAATTCACATTTGACAGGTAGAAAAACTAAAAATAGTAACGTGCAACACAGCCTGCTTGATGTAGCTAAATGGATCATTTAGCTCAGTTCCTACAACGCACAATTTGCTGCCAAAATCTGGGGCATGTTCTGCCAAATCTGCTGCCGAACAAGCTCGGAGACGTCAAAGCCAGAACGAGATCTCCATCTCCTCTCTCAGAGATAGACATCTCCTGAACACCCCTCACGCCTGCAGCACAATGCCACGTCTGGGCCGCAGCTGTGCAGACACAGAGGACTTGTTCTGTTTCTCTGTTATGGAGTTGTTTCTGCCTATAAGTGAGCTGAATCAAAGTTATCTGATGGTGCTGTGCACAAACCATTTTCTGACCTGTCTGGTAATCCCCTGTGACCTCCAGGAGTAATATACTTCATAAAGTGGCAAAACCATTTAAATGTGGGTGCAGATAAAGTACTGTTTACACCAAATGTGAAATAAAAATGTGAAACAAATGGCTAATCAAGAGCTATTCACACCTAACAAATATTCATCAGAATTGTTTTAATATTGTTGAAGTATAATTACATTTTTATGAGTGCTGTCAAAATGATTAATCACGATGAAATCGCATCCAGAATAAGTTTTTGTTTATACTATATATCTGTGTACTGTGTATTTTATTATGTACATATTAATACAAACAAATGCATATATATATTTTAGAAAAATATGTTATGTTTATATCAGGTTAAACGAGAGAAAAGTTTCTTTGGCAGCTACCTGAAAAAAATCAGTTTAAAGAACATTAGGTGTTTATTGAGGCAAAAGTCATAGTTGATAGTTTGTTAATGGGAGAACTGGACCTTAAAATAAAGAGTGACCCTAAGTTTTAGTTAACATTTATTTAGCATTAATGTCATTGTAAGTAACACATTTTTAAGGACTAAATGAAAATTAAATTCACTCCAGTACAGTAGGTGGTGCTGATTGATAAACACACCGTGCAGGACAAGCAATAAAACTAAAAACTTGTTTTAAAATCGTATGACTTGATAACTAAAAATTGTACTACAATAGCAAACGTCATGTAAGAACAGAGAAAGGTTTGTTTCTGTGCAGTCATTGTGAACTTTTAACATGTGTCATTAATTAAATATCTATTTAATGTTGCAAATATCATTATGGAAACATTTCTGGCATATCTAACACTGTGCATGCATGTTGCCGTTTCAGCCCACCAATTACACTCTCACATGGCAAATTTAAGATGTGCTAATTCCACAGAAACCACAGATCCAGTTCACCCAGCTTTGAGACCCCTTCATATCTCAAATTAAATGCATGGAGAAGGGCTCTACTCACCCTCACAAAGCTTCTAATTACCCGTGCTATCATCAGATCAGCCTCTCACCGACCGTTCTTGATCACTCACAGTCCTGTAATCTTCTGTCCTCCAGCCCTACATACTACTAACCCTCCTAAAAAGCATCACTCTCACTCATAACAACAATGGAATAGTTTTAAAATTGAGCTACCACACAGAATTTAGTCAGAGTACACAATATTCTTAATCTGAGAGGAATTACAAGCACTGACAGAAGTACGGTATGTTCAATTCGTGGTATTGGTGTAAACAATGGGCCATTACTTCTGAAGTGATTTAGGACCATTTTAAAGTTGAAGGAGAAAATGAGAGGGGTTTTTAGACTTTAAACGGTCATAAACCGGACAGTTCACACAGAGCTAGACAAGAGGATCATATGAGGTAAAATATGCAAACACTAGCCATGAAGAAGTCTATGCTATTTCATTCACTATATGTGACCTTATGAGGTTAGCCGTAAAGTGAAATTCAGCTTTACACTTTACTATCCCATGAGGCCACAGGACAAGAGTTATGAATGGCAGTGGAGCGACACAACTGACACTGGTAGGTCACATGACAAATTCAACATGTTGGATACAGCATTCATACTGTAAACATACACTAGCAAAGTATTTTTGTGCTTTAGAGCCTAGATAGTAAGCACTTCACTATGTTCTGGTCTCCTAGGTTTACAAGGCATTTTCCAACGTGCATTCCAAGGCAATGATGTTGACCCAAGCTTGTTTCTGCTATCTGGAGAGCAGTTGGCATTATCATCATTACTCTAAATCTCCCGTGGGTACTGTTAAGAAAAAAATAAAACAGAATCAGTTGAAATCTAAGTTAAGAACAGTGCTTTAAAAGAGTTTATGACGAACTTTCAAAAGACCTCAAATGGCGCCAAATGATGGTACTTTGAACTCTTCGCTGGACTGCAGCTGTTGTGAAAGCTGGAATCATGCTTACGCCAGATTACTGGAATCTGAAGGTTAACAACTCTGGTTTAACTTGTTGATCCCAGATGTGCGCTGTTCTTTTTGACGGTGAAACCTTACCGCAGTAATCTCATGCTGGGAACAGCCTGCTAAAGTCTCAGTCATGCTGCGTTATCCTGTTCACTAAGAGCCAATAAAAGGCCATGCAGATGAGGGGATCAAAGGTTTCTCGTTCGGTTATGTGGCATGGCATGATCACATTACGAAAGCCATCCATGTGAAACATCAGCACCAGTATTCCCCACACTGCCCTGCATTTTACATAAAGCCTGAAACATCTCAGGATTGCGGTAGACTTGGATGGATAAAGAGAAACTGTGGCGGGAAGTCCATTAGCGCTTGCATTTTTTCTGTGTCAAACCTGACCTGCGAGTTTCTGGCTGAGCGATGAGAAACACAGTGAGGTAAAGAAATAAGCACGTGACTGTTGGGAAAAAAAGGAAACTAACCCAGACATATTGGCCACTGCTGACTCACAAAGTGTTGCTAAATCCGGTTATCCTCTTACATGTTTAAAACCTGCTCAGCCGCACATAGGCAACTCAAAACACACCAAGTTCACACCTCTATACACATAATTTATTAGGTGGATGTAATACAATAATTAGCAAATGATATATTAACAGGTGTGGTGATAAACATAGGTGAGGCCAGTATGCAACGCACGCATGCTGAGTGAGATGATCAGTCTTCAGCTTGTCATGTTTACGGTCAAGAAATGTCATGTGATGTTAGTGATACTGCCTCACAGTGTAGCACACAAACAAAAGCCAGAAAAAAAAAACAGGTTTGGCAATGGTGGTTTAAAGGGATAGTTCAACCAAAAATTACAATTTTGCGTCATCATTTGTTTACAGTCATATTGTTTCAAATTGGTATGAGTGTCTTTATTCTGTTGAAAACACAAGATGATATTTTGAGGAATGTGGGTAACCAGACAGTTAATGGTTGCCACAGACTTTCATAGAATGGGGAAAAAAACTACTGTCAACAACGCAAATAAAGCACTGTTTTAAACATTTTCAAAAAAAATTTGAGTGCTTTATTTGCTTTTTTTTTTATTTTTATTAAACTCAAAAAGAAATAGGTCATTTTAGATATTTCCTAAAATGAAAATAAATAAATAAATAAATTATATATATGTTTATATTAAATGATGCTAAAATAAATAATAAAATAAAATAAGAGATTTCAAAAAACAAAAAAGGTAAAAAAAAAAATAAACATAAAAATAATAATAATAATGTAAAAAAAAAAATTCATATTTGCTTACTTTTAAGTTTTTAAAGATTTCTTTCAAGGTGGAACATTACCCAAGTCCTTTCTGAATTCATATAAAAGCAAAACAGCTCATATAAGAGCTCCTACTGAACAGGACCTGTGCACTGAACTTGACTGAAGAGCAAAGCACAGCAGGAGTGAATCTTCCTTTGCCATTTAAACATGCCTGAACAAGATGATCTGTTGTCTGTTTGTGAGAAACAGGACATTTTGTTGTCTTATAGGTATGTGCCTTTAAACATGACGCAAAGCAGGTCATGCTGTGACACACATAATCTCTGCCTGCTCACCCTGAACAACACCAGGCCTGTCACACACAGCCAAGTACACACGCCAAGGTCTTAGAAGAGTCTTAGTTAAACCAACACGGTGGGGCCAGCACAAGTGGAGCACTGAAAACTTACTTTAACTTATAATAACTGCAGCATCGCCCATTCTGAATATTGTTTCACTTAATTAGAGGTAGTACTGTTTGTACAAGTTTCAACCATCTCCACCCTGTTCATTAAGCACAACCCAACTAGACACAAAACTACAGTGCCCTCCACTATTATTGGCACCCTTGGTAAATCTGAGCAAAGGTGGTTGTGAAAATAAATCTGCATTGTTTATCCTTTTGATCTTTCAT
>JAUMHE010000075.1:8952147-8988270 GCA_032359235.1 Enteromius mattozi
AACAATGCAGATTTATTTTCACAGCCACCTTTGCTCAGATTTACCAAGGGTGCCAATATTAGTGGAGGGCACTGTAAGTGCTACGTGAGCCTCTAGAGAACATTGTTAAAAAAATAATTTTTTCAACACTATATCGTTTTCTTTATGCCACAAAACAGCCTAGTGATAAAGAAAATCTCCTGCAGCTCATTTTGGGTGGTTAAAAAAACCCTCTGCATGGGGAAAAAAACAGAACTCATTGGTTATCAATGTAGTCCATCGCATCTGGACACAGTGATAGCAATGCCTTTCCTCTTAACATTTCTGCTGAGAGCAGTGCTGTTTGGAGACTGAGGAAAAAAGCAAGAGGTTGCTCCCCAAAGTCCTAAACACACAAGTGGATCACAAGATTTAAAATTACGTTCATTTAATTAGAAAAGAACTAAACCACATTGTGGAAGGAAGTGGATTAAACAAAAGCAGGACTTGACAAAAACATTAAACAGACCTTTGGAAAACATGTTGGAGACTTTTTAATGGACGAGCATGCCAAAGACCTTGTCCTTCAAAGTCCTAATTCTCAACAACTTGCATCGCAGATGCTTGGAGTGAAACCTCAGAAAATGGCCTTATTTTGAAGAACTAGAACAGCCAGTGCTGACACTCCAGGGGACATCAGCAATGAGCTCCACCAGCACAGATTCTGGGTCAGGAGCAACCCAGTTCTGCCTCTGTATTAGAAGTTAGGAGAAAGACACACAACTTTAGAGCACACCTGAACTTGAAGACACTCAGCGAATTTGAGGTAAATACAATACCACAAACAATTTAATAAAACACAAGCACATACATGTCCAATCTGGGATGGATATGCAACAAACATGTTATCATGATAGACAAGATACTTTATGGCTCTGTATGTAGTCCTAATGTTTTCAGTAAAAAAAATAATCCATTAATGCTTTTTATTATCATTCATTTTTTTATTTCTTGTTGTAGGTTTCTCTACAACTACTATTCAGTTGTTACACCATAAACTGCAGTTTTTAATCCTAGCTTGTAAAACTGCATCTTTAAAACATTGTCTTGCCTAAATTTCAATATAGGAATTGTCAGTCACAGATCAGGCCTTTCCAAGCTTCACACGGGAACTTTAGAAGGTTTGAGAGACTATCCTATTCAACAAGGCTAAAAGTAATAGTTGAAGTCTGAATAAAAATTTTTAGTTATTTTTCACCCTCATGTCTTTTGAATACTGTATAACTTGTGACACAAAAGAAGAAAATTATTGCAAAATATTCATTTACAGGTAAAAAATAAATAAATAAATCATGGAGACAATGGCCATCCAGTGTTATTGTGTAATAAAAAATAAATAAAATAAAATAAATGTAAAAAAAAAAAAAAATTCTCATAAACTATCAAATATAGATTTTAATATTATTACAATAAAGCTGAAATTTAAATATATATATATATATATATATATATATATATATATATTAAATGCAATATTCAATGAAAATTAAATATGACATGAGGTAAGTAAATGATAACAGACCTCATTTTAGGGGAGGATATCCCTTTAAGATTGGAAACACTTTTTCCACTTCACCATAAACATTCTTTGAGTTAAGGAGACATAATGACAATTTACGAGCCCTCTATTGACCTTGTAAGCCTCTACCTTTGAAACATCCCTTTATCATCCTTAAGGAGCTCTAAATATTTTGAGTTCACCTCTAGCACTGCAGCTTCTCAGGAAAACACACCTAGTGACACAAACATCTCAATATACGGTTAAAATTGTAATACTTATCTTCTGAATGCTTCACTGATACACTGATCTCTGTTTGTACCCAACACAATTTAGCACTGGATGTTTTTTCTGGTTTTACTTACTACTCACATTAGTCATTTCAGATAATGCTCCTGGTGTTCTTTTTTCTGCAGTGATACTATTGTTTTATCTCACCCACTATCAGCACACCTGGAGCGTCAGCTGGTCTTTGGCTCCAAATCAAGCCACATCATGGAAACAGAGATGACAGTGTAGGTAACAAAAGAACGTGTATGAACAGCATCGTGTTAAAAACCGAAATGTGGCCTCTGATGAAGGAGAAGTATGTGTTTCTCAGACATTACCACAAAACAAAAGATTAATTGAAGCCCTTCCAGTGGTTCTGACACAGAGAAAGGAATGAAAGTGTCTGGCAAACATGGTCTTTGAAGAAGTCTTGCTGTTTATTCTTCAATGATTCAGTCATCAGAGAATGAACAAAACAACTGGTGAAGGAATAGTTCACCCGAAAATTTACTTACCCTCACGTCATTTCAAACATATGGAAGCCGCGATTCAGACTTTATATCTCGCGATTCAGACTTTACTTCTCGCAATTCAGACTTTATATTCTGACTTTGTATCTCGCGATTCAGACTTTATTTCTCGCGATTCAGACTTTATTTCTCGCAATTCAGACTTTATATTCTGACTTTGTATCTCGCGATTCAGACTTTATATCTCGCGATTCAGACTTTATATTCTGACTTTGTATCTCGCGATTCAGACTTTATATCTCGCGATTCAGACTACTTCTCGCAATTCAGACTTTATATTCTGACTTTGTATCTCGCGATTCAGACTTTATTTCTCGCGATTCAGACTTTATTTCTCGCAATTCAGACTTTATATTCTGACTTTGTATCTCGCGATTCAGACTTTATATCTCGCGATTCAGACTTTATTTCTCGCGATTCAGACTTTATATTCTGACTTTGTATCTCGCGATTCAGACTTTATTTCTCGCGATTCAGACTTTATATCTCACGATTCAGACTTTATATCTCGCGATTCAGACTTTATTTCTCGCGATTCAGACTTTATTTCTCACAATTCAGACTTTATTTCTCCCAATTCAGACTTTATATTCTGATTTTGTATCTCGCGATTCAGACTTTATTTCTCACGATTCAGACTTTATATCTCGCGATTCAGACTTTATTTCTCGTGATTCAGACTTTATATTCTGACTTTGTATCTCGCGTTTCAGACTTTATTTCTCGCGATTCAGACTTTATATTCTGACTTTGTATCTCGCGATTCAGACTTTATATCTCGCGATTCAGACTTTATTTTTCGCAATTCAGACTTTCTAACCCACAATTCTGACTTTATAGCTCGCAATTGTGAGTTTGTATCATGCAATTCTGAGAAAAAAAAAAAGTCTGAATTGTGAGATAAAAATCGCAATAACCTTTTTTTTTTTTTCATTTAGCGGTGGAAACGGGCTTCCATACAAACCTGATTTTCTTTTAAAACAAAATGTGTTTTTATAATGAAAATGAATGAAGTGGTTAAGTTAAAAAAAAACAAAAAAACAGAGGGATATCTTTGCAATACTTCTGCAAACATGACCATTCAAAAAGATCCTTCAAAAATGATGCTATTTTCTCATAAAGCCCCATGGCAAAACTCATAATTTACATAAGTTTGACATCTCATTTGAAAGAATGTAACTATGTAATACATAAAAAAAAAAATTTTTTTAAATAAATTTAAAAAAATCGCAAGAAAACATGTTATGTTATACATTTTTCTTCTCAGGCTTAACGCAAAAACATACTGCACAACCAGTGTAGTCCAATTTACAGACTAAAAACTCTTTTCAGCCACTCTGAGTGAATGATTCGAAAACATTCACAAACTCATCTTTTAAATGAATAGCAATTGAGCTGTATAGTTTTGTCTTTGTAATTTTTTTTTCCATAGATCATCAGATGTTGAAAATATAAATTATACCTAAAATAAGCGCATCAGCTTGTCCTTGTTATTTTTTTATTAATGTTTTCATAAGGTTAGCTGTTCCTCATATGACTTACCGCAATTTAGAGAAAATTTTGAAAATTAGAAGACTAAAACTAGATGAACATAAAATGAAAAACAAAAATAGTATTAAGAAGTACTAGGAAATAAAAATGAATAAGTTGAATATTAAAACAATGACTAAAACAAAAAGATAATGAAAACAAACAAAAACAAATTTGAAATATTAACAAGTAGGCTACTACAATAGTGGACATTAAAACTAAACATTATTACAAAAATACCCAAATGAATCAGAATCAGATATTTTCAGAAACGTGCATCAACACACAGACCTAACAAATATCACATTTTTAAGTTATATTTTGGTCTGTTCTGCACACAAAGCTACCAAAAAACTTCAGAAGAAAGAAAGTTTTGGAACAACACGAGGTTGTGCAAAACCATATTTTTTTCACTAACTATCCCTTATGAAAAAGCTGTGCACTTGACAGGAGCTCATTGTGGAAGGAATGCTAACTGAGTAACTTTACAACTCAGGTGTCGCCAGCAGGCTGTCTGCGTTAATCATACCTGTGTAATAAACACCTTCCTGTCCTCTGCCCCCATTCTCAGCCTCTTCACATCTCAAGCATTGAGAAGCGGGGCCAGAGCACCCTCAGCCACACTTCACCTCCTTAAAGAGTCGTGAGGGAGGATGGCGCTACAGTTTGTTTTGGCTGTCGGCCTTGTTTTATCTGTCCAGCTCCTGCAGTGTGGGGGCAGAGGAAGAACCATGTCTGTATGCCTCCCCACAGTTAGATTGTGACTCTCAGATTACAGCGCAGCATCAACGCTGTAGAGAGGGCGCACACAGCCACTAAAACCACAGGCCCAAACATAGACACTGCTGGACATCCCTGCAACAAATCAAACTATGGCATCACGGCTGTAGGGAGGTCAAACAGCGGGAAACTATCAAACCAGGAAAATCTGCTTGTCATAAACAACTGTATTTACACAAATGCTGAGTTCACAAAAGAACAAAAAACACTGTTCTTTATACAAAATCTTGACCTGACATGTACAATTTTCCATACCAGGAAAAACATTTATGGCGGCAATTAAAAAAGTGCACATTTCTTAAGGGTGTGAGGCATTTGGTTTAATGTTACTGAAATGTTTACTTTACCAGGAAGCCACAAAATTCTGAGAATTGCTAAGTTATTGAAAGGATATGAAAAAGGCATTTTAATGTTGACCGCCTGACTACACCCAGTTTCTATAGAACTTAATGATAAGTCCTGTGGGCCGTCTCTCCAAACCACGTTATATGATAACATCAATAATAAATCCAAAAGGAATGAATTTAAACATCCGACTGGAAAACCTGAGTAGATTTTCAATTATTGTCACTTTTCTTTGTTGCATTTGTGACCAGTTTAAGAATTTAAGTTAGTTTAAAATTAATATTCCATTTTACATACAAGATCCATCAACAGCACTTGCATTTACAGTATTAACACATAAAACATTAAAATGGTAAATATTTTTATCATAGCCATAAAAAGAAAACAATGTGAGTGTTAACATGATTTTAGTGTGATTGAGATTGGCTCGTAAGTCGATTAAGTGTTTTTTAACTGAATGGTTTTGGCTCTCCTTAAGGTGTTGTTTAGTAGGTGGTAGTTTGTGCCATTAAAGGGTTAGTTCACCCAAAAATGAAAATTCTGTCATTAATTACTTGTTCCAAACCCGCAGCACATGCGCACGCTTTAATGTATTTGGTGTAATCAGCCTTTTTTACATCCGGAGGGGAAAGCACGCACATGAACGTAATCTGTGGTTGTTTACGCCTAGAGGAAAGCATACGCATGCGTTGTGATTTACAATTATGATGCTATAAAACCCGAAATGACTACAAAAATTAAGAAAAACTATACTGCTTAAATATTACACAAGTTAAAAACAATTTTAAAAAACGAATCCCCCATTCATATCCATGATTCTCACTGCAGCCTAATAGTTTTTTTGGTTTTTAAGAAAAAAGGCTATTTTTTCAGCAATAACATGACACAAATGTTGTCAGCTGAGCTTAACTTTTATCGAACTGTAATATTTAACTTAATACTTTAACTTCAAGAGATTTTTTGTTTTAAAACATCATTGAACTTAGTTGGAAGCATTTTCTTTTATGTCGCAGTAAGTGTTAATAAAACACCAACCAACCATCCATGTTCTCAATATCCTGGTAGCAAAGTTGTGGAATGCACCAGCAACCCTCAATGAATTAAGAAAACTACAACTATTCAAAGGCACCCTGAGGATGACCTGCTCCTTGACCCTGGAGAAATAAAGAAGGTCATGGGGCCTCCAAGAGGAGAAAGACTGAGGAAAGACCACAGATTTTTACCTCAGCAACACTCTTTAGCTAAAAGCGTCAAGTAAGTCAAACACTTAATGGATGAGTCCAAAAATGTCAATTCTGTAATCAATTACTCCTGATGTTCCAAACCTGATTTTATTTGGAATACAAAATAAGAATCTGTATATAATGGGGTCACAATGTGGTCATTTTGAAGGCTATTTTGAGCCTCACAGACAAAAACAGGAACATTCTTCAAAATATCTCTGTGTTCTGTAGAAGAAAAAAAAAGTTACATCTTTAGAAAGACATGAGGGTGAGTAAATAATAATTTTAGTGAACTTTCCCTTCAAGTCAACAAGCTTACAGAAAATGATTATGCATAAGATTTTATGCATAAGATCTGCAACAATAGTTGGTTGCCTGGAAAACACATTTGCATTGTCCATAAAGAAGAGTAAGAGATCAGGAGGTTTAATCCAACACTAATCAACCACGAAGAGCATGTAAAATCCTTACTTGTGCAAAATAGCTTTTAGGGCAAAAGCATTGACAAACACAAGAAAAACAAGGAGAATGAAAGCAAGAAGAAATCAGAAGTAATTACAGTCACCCTAATATTCACATAATCTTCCTTGAGCCAAGATGAAGGACAGCTTGACAAAACAAACTGAAACAGGATTATATCTGACTGAGTGGAGAAAAGACAATAAGATCTCATATTACAACCAAGCGCAAGTCATTTCCATTTTACCGTAGCTGACAACAGAACAAACAAATCTCTTATTCAAAACTGCTGAAGGTGTGTAGATGCAGCACAATCGAGAACGCAGTAAACAGGAGTGGCCTAGTAACATACAGGGCCTCTGGAAATAAATGATGCAAAGTGAAGCCATTGTCTGATCCAAGTGAACCACACCACTCAGAGAATAGGACATTCAAATGGTCACACAGGCCCATTGTTACGGTCAAGTTGAGCGGGGTCCTGTCTCACAAGGTCTGGCCAGAGCCGAAAGGCTTGTAGAGCATTGCCATGCTGCGATCTCTCTCAAGTCCCATTAAAGAAGTACTCATCCATTTCTGTAAAGACAACAGAGACTCAAGTTGTGCGCAGTACATTGAGGTTGAGCTCTGAGCATTGAGAATGTGTACCACAGCTCTGGATTAATATAAAGAGTTCAATTTCAAGGTTAATTTGTCCCACAAGTGATTGGTGCAATGGCAGCAAATTGTGTTTTTATAGACTAGATCTTTTGGTGCAAAGCATCTTCTGTAGGTAATTATTCTTGCATAAAGGGGTGGGTTCATGAACTGCTGCCATGGTTAAAGGTCATAAGATGGAGAACAGGAGGATGGGAAGGAGACTATATAATGCTGACAGCATAAAGCATACTAGTTTTGATGCAATGCAGTGTACTAAAAATGACAGAGAATATTTCAGTGACCTAACATTGAGGTAAAAACACTGGACTGCAGTGATCAAAGGAGTCTTCTGTCAAACACTTTAAAAATCATACTAACCAAAAGCTTTTGAATGATATGGCTCGGTATGCATTGTTTGTCAGAGCAGTCTAGTGTGATGTGCGGTGCTGGTGTGGGGTAACCCCAGCTGTCCCGGGACCACCCTTTCACCAGCGGAAACAATTACGACTCCCAGCGGCATCTCAGCTTTCCCCTCATTAACAAACATGAGCTGTGGAGGCAGCAGCAGCCGCAGTGATCTGATTGGCCAGCTGGTGTAACCCTACTCCTAATTAATTACCCAAACACCCCACCACACACACACACACCCTTCACCTGCACCCGGGCACGTGGCTCTGCAAAAAAGGCGGTTTGTTGATGGCACAGTCAGACAAAAGACAACACATGCCACACACACCCACCCATGAATACCTCCATAAACATCAGGACACGGCTTAAATATTATCACTCAATGCCTGATCTCTCGCCCACACCCACAACACAGCACAAAAAGAAAGTCAAACCTTTCACTCATGTGGTTAATACATGAGTGGCAGTCCTGTAAATCTGTCTGGACTCATGGGCCGTACAGCTAGAACAAATGTACTCTGTCAGTGACAAACACTAATGAAGCGAAGCAATGGCAGGCACTTATTCTCTTAAAAAAAAAAAAAAAAAGGCTTTTCAACAAAGACTGAATAACTATTGAATGCACACTGAAAGCTCAATAGTGGGAGCTTTATCGCTAGCCTCTATTTACCTAGAAATGTGTTCATTCAGTCCCAGTCAATGTAAGTGTTTTCTCAATAACAACCTACTGAAAAGCACAGAATGTAAACACATTCATGTCTAGGTCCAAGTACAGAAATGGAATCATGTTGATATCTATACTTGATCATACTATCCGGTAAAATCTCTTTCAAAATTCTGAGAAACATTCCCTTCAAGTGACAGCTTTTTTTTTTTGTGAGAGTATGCAGTTACTATAAGACCCCAAAATCTTGAATACATAGTTGGGATTTCTATGATTATGATTTCTGATACAAATCAGTAATAAATATTCATAACAAAAGTGCAGGTCCACCTACATTCTGTCTTAAAAGAATACTTTACAACAATAACATAATAATACGACTACTTCAGTACTTCAAAAAGCAAACAAGGCTTTTGTTTGTCAGGAAAATCATGTGAAACGGCCATTAAAGTTGATCGCTATGCCGTATATGAAGAGCAGGAGCCCATATGAGGGCGCATATGCTCAGTCTTAGGGGAATACAAGTCGAGCCAAGCGCAGAAATCCATCACTCATGATGCCCCACGGTGTCCACAGGGTATACTGCCCTAGCTATAGAGAACAGACAGAGACTGATGAAAATGTGAGGTGACAAGGGCTTTCCGACTCCAGAGAATCAAGGATAGCAGTGGCTATCTGCTGAGAAAAGCTTTTAAGTCTAGTCAGCACTTAAACACTTGATTAGTGAAAAAGTGGAGCGAACAATAGATAGGAGCTTTATTTCCACTTTTCAGCATTATTAACTAGATTTATCTTATAAGAATCTCATTATTTATTCACCCTCGTGAGATGTACTAAACTGCATTGGACCTTTTTCTTGAGATGAATCTCTATGAGCCTATATAACGTTAGGGAATAGTAAAACCAAATGTTGATGCCTTAAACCTGCACATAGATAGCGATCACAACAATAACCAATACGACCCCAGAAGTGAAACAATATAGTCACGTATAAGGAAAACGCTATAAGTTACAACCTTTTAAAACTATAAACCCTCACTTCTGGCCAGCTGTCATAAGCGCATTCATACGAGAGTGCCGTGAAGTGCTATATCAGCATGTGGTGAAACTAAAGAAAGAAAGCCATATACATCTGGGACAGTATGAGGAACATGAATTATGACAGAATTCCACAGAAAGTAAAACAAAGTGACGAAAAATACCAACATCAATCCAACAAAAAAAATATCCCAAGACAGCCAAACACAAATATAGATTCAGAGCAGAATACAGTTCCAGTTCATAAACACATATTGGTGCTCTCAAGGGCCTTCAAGAAGTTACACCAATGACTTTTTCCTCGAACCCTGAAGTACAGTAAAGGTATTAATGGAAATATCGTAAACTAAAAGAGGGTTTGGACTGTTGTCTTGGACCATTATTAAGGGCTTTGGAGTTGGAGATGTTGGAGAAGCACTGCAAGCGAAGCTGTTTGGGAGCCAGTTACATGCTCGCTCGCGCGCACAGGCACTGGACAGTCGGTACACGAGCGCGAGTGACATCACACAAAACAGAACCGGCTTCATTATTCAACAGGAAAGGACATCACATGCAAATGAAATGCAAATCGTTCATTTTAAAACCGCGAATTCTAAGCACTGAAAGAAATGAAAATTAAAGCACATGCAAAAGTGTGAGCAACTGTTTGCTTCACAATAGTTTTGCCGGGTCTGTGCGATCAACCATTGATTCTTATAGCAGCTTCATCCGTGTCTTGTATGAATAATCCGTTTACCGCATATGCCATCATCATCAATCAGCATTACCCTTCCGTGCTGTGATCGGACAGCGGTGATAATGCACTCTCACGTCACGACAACACAATCCATAAGCGCGCGATGCACGCGTTCATCCAGAAAGTCCGCTGAAAGGCTGTTCTTACCTCGTATGTGGTCTCATCATTCATTCAAACTCCACTGTTTCGTCTGGGTAAGTGGACATATGAATGTGCTTGATCGCAGCATTGCACTGACCTATAGAGTTGACGTCATCATTTTTTTTTCCACTCGAGCAGCGAGTGAGTGCGCATGATCACACAAGGTAGATGTAGTGATGTCTAACGGGAGATGTAGTGCAGGTTAACGTCAGGTACGACGAGTCAGATAAGCTTGGTTGAAGTGTCAGTAAGTTGCCTTATAATCTTTATATATTTATATAAGAACAAAGTGCATCTAAAAGTAACGTGCAATAGCCTTCCTTAATGGCCTTCATAAGAAGGGAGATTAAAAAATATAGATTTTTTTTTTTTTAAAGTTACTGGAATACTTTTGTGTTTTCAAGTTTTATTATGTATTTATAGTTTCTCGATAAATAAAGCAGTAAATGACGTCATAGCCTACATCATAGACATGACACTTGCAAATTGCATAATTTTATATGTACAGTTGTAGAGTAAAATCCCATGAGCTCTAAAAGATTTTTAGAATTTTTATCTGAGGTTAAAAGGCATGCTGCAAATGTTAAATCCACAAATAAAAGTTTTAGGTTACATGAAAAAAAAAAATTAAAAAATGACTGACTTTATTATTGTTCATTTCAAAGACAAATGCAACTACAATTGAAATAATTTAGTAGGTCTCTATATTGAAATAATATAAAACTACAAGAAGAAAATCAATGGCGTATTCCCTAATGTGAACGTGACAGTCTTGTCCTGAACACAGTGGTCTTGAGTCATCATCTTGAATCACTCCTTTAACAAATAACAGTTTAGCTATAAATAAACATTCCTTGATACTTAAACAACGACATAACAATTTGTTAACAGGCTCCAGTCATTGTTTACAGTATATCACTTGGTGCTTAATCTTTTTAAGATAGAACATACAGCACTGTTAGTGCCATAGCCAATGAGGAAGATGTGCTCCCTCGTCCATGTGAAGTATTCAGAATATGTGTTTTTCAATAATCGATTTTTAAACATTTATATTCCATATATTCGGTTACATCCTCAGGAGCGTATACTATGACCAAAGCTCAGTGCATTTGAAGAGCTAACAAGCTCTTTTTTTGTCATTGCTTATTAAATTACACCTCTCTTCTTTCCCTGGCTGTTTCTTAACTACAACATTACCTTGTTTATTATGGCTTCCCTTCCTGCTGCTTGCCTCTTCCTTCTCCATATTAAATTAAAGGAAGAAGTTGTGCTGTTTTTTAGAGCTGGATAGGAGCTGTTGTTTCACAGGGGATGTCCAAGTCACATGACGCTACAGGGTGAGTCACTGGATGCTGTAAGAAGATGGTCTCTTTTACAGGCATTGTACAAAGCAAATGCTTGAGGCTCTTTCATATCATTCACAGTCTGGTGTATAAGTAATGTGACACTTTGAATTGTTTTTCTCATTTTCTGTGTTCTTTATGACCAGGAGGATAATGGCTCCCAGACATAGAGGCACCCTGAACTTCAGCGCATCCAGCCTTTGTACATTCAGGACAGGATAAATCCATGAAGATGACACGTGGGAGCCAGGGGTTTTCCACATATTAAAAAAGACCACAGAGGAGACAGTGAATGTCTTCTACTTTTTCCTAAAATACAAACATTAAAGGAGATGCCTCACGAAAAAAGTTCAATGAGAGACTTTATCAGGTTAATGGCCTTTGGTTGTGATAGCAAGTTGATGAAGTGCATCAGTCAGTTAGAGGCCATCATGTTTATTTCATTTATAAATCCCGGATCAGATCAACCATCATGGCTTGTGGACATTGTTTCTCTTAAATAGCAAATTAACTATAAAAGGGAATTTAAAACAATGCATATGGAGATGGTATAGAAGTATAGCTGCTCTTTCAGTGTTGGAATTTATCAGATGTATGACAATAATGATATATCAAACAATAATGATATTTTTCAGCCTTTTTCAGTATGATGATGAGACAACTACAGTGATTATATCCATTTTACATTTAAATCACATTATATGATGTATAAATACATATAATATACAATATTTTTTTATTTATATTTAGAATTTGTATATGTGCATGTTAGCTTATATATCTTTTAAATATATTATTTATCAATTGACCCTCTGCAGGGAGTTTGATCTGATCAATCGTAATGCCAAATTAGCCATTTTTGTCTAACAATCAAAACAGACAACAGAGCTGATTAGCATCGGTGGATTTGAACTTCAAAAATATTTTGTATTGACATTTTTCATGTTTATTTCATGCTTATAACTTGTAAAGAGGAAGAGATGATCGGTTCATGTGCCCTTGAGCTGAGGCACTATCTGTCACGACTCATTAAAGAGCCAATAAATTTAAAGTTCTTTAAAAACAAAAGTTCTTTAAAAAAATTCTATCTAGCTCTGTCTATCTATCTGTAATCTGACTCTATCTGTCTATCTCTATCTATCTATCTATCTATCTATCTATCTAACCTTTTCAAACTTTATGCTCAGTCTTTCTCAAGCCAACTTAAAGTTTGTCTCAACAAACTTTTTTTATCTAGTTTGGGGATTGATCCTCTTAGTATCAAAAGTTCCCACACTTAAAGAAAGATCCGTTCATCCATGCTAAACAGCTGGCTGTGTTGCCTGGTTGAGTGCATATTGTGCAATGGCATGCTTTCTCTTGCAGTGCACTATATTACAAATCAACGAGTTGACTTTCAAACTTGTATTACCAGTGAAATAGTAGGGGAACTGACTGAGGGAGGAATGGGACTTAATTTATGATTTTTGAGAGTGGCTCTATTACAAAAAGTCATCTGTTTTGGCACTGGCACACTTTGAAAAGTCACTTGAGGAATAAAGTTCATCCATGTTTAAAGCGGATGAGCATCTTGTCTTGCCATCCACCTGACAGCTTAGACAACTGAGCAGCTGTGTTTACCTCCTTCAGTGGATTGTAATATAGAGCAAAGGAAAAGACCTACCTGCCTTTAAATGGACCAGAACCCCCCTGAGGTTTTTCCAACAGTTAAGTGTTTCCCCATCAGCACCAAACACAGTCACACTGGGTCTCAAAAGCCTGTTTGTCAAATCCCAGAAGAGCGAGGTGAAGGGGTCTAGAAGTTGTTGTAATAAATCAAAATGTATTAGCAATGACAGTTTAACATCATACATTGAATGATTTATGGTTGGGACTCCATGTGGCATGACACTTTTGTTAGGTTTATTGGTCAAATCTTTGACAAAACACAAAACCAGAGCTTTTACCACAGTGTGGGGCCTGGGAAATGACTCACAAACACCAGATGGGACTTGTTTATTCAGGTTTATTAAATTATAATGTGTTTAGTAATAGCCTGTAATCTTTTCTAGCCTATATAAGGCAAATATACTATTTCCACTCTTTTGCTCATTGTTTGTTTTACATAAAAGCAATAGTTCACCCCCCAAAAAATGACACCAACAGCCCAACTAAAATTTAGCCTATGAGTTTGTTTCTTCATCATAACACACTTGGAGAAATTTAGCATTATATTACTTGTTCACCAGTGGATCATTTGCAGTGAATGGGTGCAGTCAGAATGAGTTTAAAGAGCTGATAAAAACATCACAAATCATTTCTTATCTTCTGGCTGAAATAAAAGTCATCTATAATAATGTTTCTAAACAAATATGTTGGTGAATTTTATTGTGAAAGGACAACAGGGGATGGACTTTATCCTTGGAGAAAGTGTTTTTATATATTATGGATTAAAATATTTACCTCTGTGCACTTTTTGCCGCAGTTTCAAAGAGAAATGTCCACTGAGTGCTGCTAAAACACAGGTACAATACGTGAACCATGGCACATTTAAGGGTAATATAGGTATGTATTGCAGCAGTTCAGAATTGAAATATCTGTGGACTGTTGCTAAAAAATTAATGCTCTATCGTGTTGGAAATATGCCCTTCACCAAACCCAACCCTAAACCTACCCGTGTGAAAAAGAATAAAAGGTGTTTGAGTTTTACTGCCTGTAGAGTTAATTTCTTTTGGAAACTGCAGTGATATGTACTTATTGGTACGTATTTCGTGTATTGCTAAAAAGTGCACCCGGGGATTAATATATGTGGTATTAGCTTTTCACTTCACAAGATGTTATTTGATGAACTGGAGTTGTGTGGATTGCTTGTGGATTATTGTGTTTGTGTAAGTGTTCATGTGAAACTGATGTGACCAGTTGTGCTTCTGTCAGTAAAATTATTTCAGCAGACACATCTGTGTGGCAGAACACCTGTCTGAGAGATCAAAGTGCAGGATCTCACTGCAGAACCAAAGCCATTATTTCATAGCACTGTGGACAGGTGTTTCCACAGAGCATATTCTGAACCAGAAACAGTCAACAAGTTTCGTACTTATAAATACTATTTATAATACTAGTTTTGATATTGTGCTTACCATGTGACAAGCCACTATTTATTCGAACATGACTTGAAAATTTACCTATTTCCTTTTTTTTTTTTTTAAATGTAAGTTGCTAAACTTTCATCAACAAAAGGAAATTGCTTCTGAAATGGCTTTTCTTTTCAGCTGTTGAAATTAAGCCCTCATTATGTCACGTCTGTGCTTGTGTGAGTTTGCTGTTTCTGTGTTCCTGACACAGTTTCATGTTGATTTTGTTTGTTCTTTACATTAAATAGCTTCCAATTAGATCTTCACCTCAACCATATTTACCACTTCTCTCCCAGCAACAGCATAAAATCAAATCATATAGATAGATAGATACATACATACAGTACATACATGTTCATACCTTTTGATTGAACACATATTATAAAACCTGATTATGATATTTTCGAGTGCACAGTTTGTCTGAATTTATCTGACTTTAATAGACAAGTAAATTATGCCAGAATTTCATTTTTGGGTGAACTATTCTATTAAATCTTACTTAACGTGAAGATCTGAAAAGTAGCTAAAGACTGAGAGTTTTAAAGAGTTAGTCTTCTCTTTGCCAAAAACAACAAGATAATGGATTGGACTTGGAAATACACCAGCGATGTTGTAAAAGATTATTTATTATTATTATTATTTTAAACTGGTTCACTCCAGTAATTATAAATTGGTGTATATTCAGGAAAAGCTCGTTGATTCTTGGAGTACTTATGCATGAATTTGACATATTGCCCAATACAAATGATAAACTCATTAGTTGGAGATTGACTAGTCTCTTTTTATAGATTGATATAGTGGATTTTATTATCACTGCATGACATAAAATCATGTAAATATGATACTGTAAATATGTAAATAACATGTATTTTAAATTTTAAACCTACAACTCTTAAGATTTAAGAAATTTAAACTAAAAGGAAAATTAGAAAATATATTATTATTATTTAAATTATTATAAAAATTCTCATAATGCTTTTTGATAAATTACATTGTATCTCTCCCTCCTTGTAATACAGTCATACTACTATATGCTCAAGAATGTAATTTTTATTTGTGTTTCATCTTTCCAGGGAGTTTTTCCATCAAAATTGTCATTTTTTTACCTGTTTACTTTATAACGGTAAATCACAATAAGCTTTTTTTGAATGATAGACAAATGCAGCTGTAAATATATGTCTACTGAAATATTTCTATATTGTGATATTGGATAGAAAAAGAAATATACTAATTAAATGTACTTATGAAATAGTTTCTCCTTTTTTCCCTCACTTTTCTTCCTTATTTATTTTTTTATTTATGTGTCGGCTTCAGGACTATGTTGTCTTTATATATATTTTTTCCTCATACAGTATAAATAAAAATATTTATGTCTTTATATTTTAGGAAGGTTCTCTAGCAAGGGCTTTCATTGGTCCCTGATATTACATTTTTGAATAAGCCTGAACCAAATCAGCAATTTCTCAAATCTCTCACAATGCCCTTTGTCTTGCATACATGCAGTTAAAATGGCTTAAGCAAAAACCATGCTGGTAATCGGATTTACAGTTTTCCCTTCTGGATTCCTTTTTGTTTTGCCAATGTCCACAGCAAGAGTCCAAACAGTCTCGCTGAACGTGGCATTTCACGTGTTTCAGCCACACCTTGTATTCTGGAAAAAGCATGGACACATACTTAACATACCGTTCCACATGTTATATTTCTCCCTGCACCATGCACTTAGTGTTCAGGAACGTTTTAGTCTTGAGCAATAGCTTGTGTGAGAGGTCACTGATAAGAGGGGTGGTGGGAGATGGAGAGAGACCTTTCCACCTCTGCCGGACTGTGTTATCACTCACACACCAATGTGGAGGACCATCAAGTGTGTGTGTGTGTGTGTGTTTGAAAGGGTGATCTGCATCCTGTCAGTTCTCATGGTTAACTGTGAATAGTGGACACATTTCTCATGTCTTGAACACCTCTCTACATATTTATGATCCCTTGGACAGTTATTAGATTAAACAAACAAAAAAACAAACAAACAGTAAAACCTATTAATTTTTGTTAAACCTGATATACATGGTCAAAATAGAGTAAGATGTCAAATTTGTGGTCATTCACTATGCCGTTGTATTAAAAAATATTTAGAAAGCAGAGTTTTCTGTAAATTAATGCATTAATGCCAGGGTAATACACAAAATATAGTGTTATAAGATACGGTATGTTTTTATTAAAATAGTAAAAAAAAATGTGTTACTGCTTTATCACAGTCTGTGAAAAGGATCCACTGTTGCAATGAAAAAAAAAAAGTATAAAGCATAATAAAAAAGATTTTTTTGAATAATACAATTTATGATTTGTTTTAAATAAAAGAAAATACATGCATATGCACATTTATATTAAAAACAAAAAATAATTAAATGTTGGCGCAAAGAGACATTCTCAAAAGTCCCACTATGATAAATGACATTTGGTTATATTTGATTAAATATAAATATTTATTTTCTGTACATTTTATGTGTTTTTGTTACATTGTTTTGTGAATATTTATTATATTGTTTATGTGTTATGTATTTTAATTCAGCCTGGGTAGGTTAATATAACTTTATTGTTCATTTAAATATTCTGTAAACTTAATATTAATATATTATACATATTATTTTAAACATTTGTTATTATTAGCATTTTTATAATATACTACTAATTATCCACTACTTACTACTAAAAATGAAAGAGGAGTTAATGAGTTAAGATTCCACTTTATGTATAATATATCTTTGCTATAGCCATGATGCAGATCCAAATGGCACTAACAAAGAGTTTCTGCAGGATTTAATACCCTGCCCAGCATGCTTTTGTCAATGGTTCTTTACATGAAGGGCTGGGGGGTTCACAGCATGATTTTATGATTACAGACCAGCAGACCGTTTAATGGTTTTCAGCCCAGGGCCCTTTCCATGATTGAGGTGGGGCTGATTGCTGATGGCTCTAATGTGAATCTCTACGAGACAGAGGGATCAATGGGAAGAGAGGCGCACAACAAAGGCACTGCTCTGTTCACCAGCTGCTAATCGCCTAGCCCTGGTCTTTCCTGGGAAGCTGATGTTTCCAGGCAGTCCATGACCTGGAATGCTCACATATGGAGTTGAAGCACTGCGGATGAGTTAAAAAACCTATTGTGAGCCATCCTACTTTAAGTCAGCTCTGGCATCATTATTTTTTGCAGCACGTTTAGTGAAAAATAAATCCAAGATGGTGAACAAGTGCAGAGAACTGTAAAACATAAATAAGCATTCAATACTGATTCAATAAAAACTGTCTGTTTAATCATAAATTGGATATTTCACCTAATGTTGGTGTATTTAGTATACACTTATTAAAATATCAAATACATTTTTTGTTCAATATTAGTTGTCTTTTTACACATTTTTGTTACAACTGATGCTCACCTGGATCACTTCAAGATATTCTCAAACTTAAACCACCCTTAACATATTAGGAAACCATTAGGGCCAGTCAGGATCTGAGGCTTATGAAGATGTGGGCCATCTGGAGAGATGGGAAGCACATTCACTGTCTCCCTGCAGCTGTCACTCTGTCCCAGACCCCCTCACCGGACATCCATTCATTCATCTGTGTCTCTGCACTGACCGCCACATTCAGCTATGAGTATGGCAGGATTTGGTTACACCCAGCATATGGTTATTTTCATTTGAATCAATCACAGATGCTTAATTGCTGGATTTAATTGAAATAAATTGAATGCGTAGATAACATAATACCTGCCAGAATGAAGCAGAAGGCTGGATTATAATGGAATTAAAGCTTTTACATTAAATTAAACTCATGCATAAGCCCAGCAGCAGGCAGGTTTCTAGCACACACTCTGTCTTTCCATTAAGGAAAGCACATTTCCTCCCAGTGCCCACGTGCAGGATCTGGACTTCCACACCTTCCACTGGAATGCATTTGTGTTTATTTTTACAAAAAATCACCTAAGCAGATGCTCACTTAACTTATTTAGAAAGACAAAATTACATATTGGTCATACGCTATTCACAGTTTCCCAGATCCGAATATATAAATAGAAAACGTTTACTCAAAAATAAAAATTCTGTCATCGTTTACTCACCCTCGCGACATTCAAAATCTATGCTGTTAATTTTTTCCATAGAAATAAATCCTAAGCAGACTTTGCTGGTGTCTCAGAACAGAATTGCACAGTTAGTTGCATGATGCTGCACTCTTCTGGTCATAATGAGTACTGTATGAACTGGAATGTACTTAGCCCTATATAATATAGGCAGGGGTCACCAAGTCCTGGAGACCCCGGTGTCCTGCAGAGTTTAGCTCCACCCCTAATCAAACACACCTGAAGCAGCGAATCAAGGTCTTATCAGGCATACTTCAATCTTCCAGGCAGGGGTGTTGAGGCAAATTGGAGCTAAACTGGAGCAATAGTCATCTATTTGTATTTATGTAAACTGTTAGACATATATTCATTAGTTAATAAAAAATTATTTCATTTTAAAAAAGTTGGTAAGAATCACAGCTCACACAGAACAGAAGTCAAAACACAGAACTTCATCAGAGCTTCATCTTGAACTAAATAAATAGTGTTAAAAGCTGATTTCTAGTGACTTTACTATATATATGTATACATATATATATATATGATGATCTCTTGTAAGAAAATGTTTAAAAACGCTCGATTTATCTTCCTTCAACCACTAAGAGGCGCCATTTAGCAGCTACTGTTGCAATTCTATCATATTTACACATTTACTCAGTGTTATTTAAACTAAAAATGAAGCCATTTTGGATAGGTAATGTAAAATTATATTCCATATTGTATATTTTGACGTTTACTTGGGTGTTTATTCAGCATCCTGTTTTGACTTTAATAACTAATGTCTTCATTTTACCTTATAAAAGCTTATTGTCATGCATTGTAACCTACTATGTCCGCATTTATAGTCAGATCATGCAAAGTTAAAAGCTCTTTTGTCACATCCCATGAAAACATTTATCTTATTATGCAGATGGACACAATAGATGAATATAATATCCAGGTTATTTGTGTAGAAAAAAAAATGGAGAGTCATTTAGCCAACATAAGGATGTAATGAGGCTGTACTGTGAATATGGTTAGATAATGGTGTTACTGTTGAAAAGGCTTGTGTTACGAAGCTGACCATCTCTTCTTTTGAACAAATTAGCAAACGCAACTAGCACCATTGATGAAAAGAAGACTCAGCAAACTTATATGTTACTGAAAGCTGAATCTTTACTCATTCTGCCTGTTTTTATATGTTCTAAACATTGAACATTCAACAAAGTGTCACATTTGAAGATATAAAACACTTTTCATGCTGCACGGTACGTCTTTTTGCCATTATGATATCTTTTTCTTTTGCTTTGTGTTTTTTCTCCAATGTATCTCCATTGTTCACATGTTGGCTGTTATGTAAGTAGTCAATATAACAAGACTAACCTTATTTTACCATATGCATGTAAGACTGTGGGCAACTAAATGTTCAAACTAGAGAGATCGTCAGAGATTTTGGTTGTCTGTTTACAAGAATGTCAGCTTGATATTAAAAGCCATGTTCACACAAACACCATGTCAGTGGAGTTGAAAAAGTGGCATAAAAAATTCAAGCGCAAATACTTTTCGCTGCAATCAATACACAGCTACACCTGCCCTGGGCAACACTGCTAATTCCTCACTTCGGTGGCCTATATACCTTGACTTGCTTTTGGTAGTTGGGATATTGGATAAAAATAAAAACATTAAAAATCAACACTCAGCAACTGGTCGAATATAATGAAAGGTGTCAGACCATACAGGCAACAAAATATTGATGTTGGATAAGAGGAATCAGAATGAAAACCCCCATGAGAGGAAGAGGAATCAGAACAAACCACCATGAGAGTCGATGACTGTGAGGCACTACTGACAACATTATTTCATTCTAATGAATGGATCAATGGTTTATAAGTCTGTAATCTGTCATGACTCACAATAAAAGTTTTGCACTTTGGGATTCAAGCAACGTTTATACTAGATTAGGTATAATCTAAATGAGGCCTTACAATTATAAATATTCATTGTTAGTTTATTTTTTGATAATAATAATATTAACTTAGGCTAATAATTAATAGGTCTATATTTTAACTTAAAATATGAATCAATTAATATCTAGAATTTAACAGTGGGAATTTTATTGACTGTTTCTATAAGTAAAGTTGTTAAGCCAGTAACTGGAAGAAGGACTGGCTTATGAGTGACTTGATTCATTTTCTACTGATTTGTTCGAATACTAATTTATTTAGGAACGAAACCTTGCTTGGTTGGAAACACACAACTATTGATTGGTATTGCTTCGTCTGGAACTTACTGGCAGGAAGGTTTGACAGAACTAAAGATATATATATATATATATATAAACAGGGTGCAATTTGTGAAAAAAAGGGGGGAGTACTTTTTCTCTGATAAATCATGATAAATGATCTCACGATAAATCCGTCTTTTTATGCATGTGTCATGTCATCAAATGTTTTTAATACGACTGAAAATGTATCAACAGAACAGAGCTTTTTTAAACTCAGAGTCAGTCAAACCATTGCGTCACGAAATGATTCAAAGCGGATGAATCATTTTATTCAAACTGGGACTTCAAAGCGCATTTTTCGAATCGTTTTAATTTTGGGACTTCAAAGCGTGTTATATATACACACACATTATGTAAACATTTATTTTGTATACAATTAATCACGATTAATCAATTTGACAGCCCTAAACCAATATTTGCAGAGAAAGATCTTGAAAAGCATCCCTACTGTTAAGACTAAAAGCACAACAATAGAAAAAAAGGCTGACTTTTCTATGTGTTGACATGACATTATTAGATTCATATGGTCAATATTAAGAAGTTGGGTGTCCATGTTATACATAATCACCATATTTATAATAAAATAGTCATATAATAAAATATTAGGTTATATTTAATTTGTTATTTATGACACAATACATTAATTTATTTTTATGAGCAAAACAGAACATAACCACTGCTGAAGTAATTGTTTTAAACACGTATGTACACATATTATTGCACATTACTTTAGCTAATATATTTACTGCAGGCCTCTTGCCCCGTGCTACTCAGCCATCTACCCTGAGCTTGTGGTCAAAGGGCACTCTCACATTTATAATTTTAGACAAATTAAAATACTTTATGATTTCTTTCACAAAAAATGTGTTTAAATTAAAAAACCAAACAATATGTAAAAATCAGATTTTTCTCAACCCTACTGTATGCTACTTCTCAGCATTTTTTGGGACACTAGAAGGGCTAAACACCAGGTAGGAAATATCCCTGTGGAGTATGGGATCCTGGTCTCAAGTAAACAAACTGTAGAGATTAACTTTCATTAGATGCAGTTTGTAGATAATCTCAATCAAGAAATATATCACCTGCAGCAGAGGAATTGCTTATTTCCCCAATTCTCAATCAAAAGGCATTTTTCAAAGTTTAAATTTCTGCCATGCTGCAGTGCTTGTTGTTCTCAGACTTATTATAAAGCATAAAGAATACTTCTCTAATCATCCTGTGGCCACAATTGCACACACTAATTACACTAGCGCCCATTTTTCACTGAGTGCAATTTTGTTTTCCGATCTGATTTTACTCTTTTCTAATTGCTTTTTATCTTCCTCATTCACTTTGCATTCACAAATCACCTCAAACTGTAGTTTTCATTTTCGAGGGGTTTCTTTTACGTTAGCATAGCTAATGATAATGCAGTAGAGGCGTCTTTTGAGTTATTATAAGCCAGTATATGCTTCTCTCGTCTCGTGGAGCCCGGGGGGCTTCTTTGAAATTGCATAACTTACTCAATGTGACAAGTGTCACCGTGTTCACCATTAAGAACAACGTCGTCACTTATTTCCCAAGTGGTCAATTTCTTTCACCATGAGTTTTTGACGGCCTAGATCAGTGTTCTTTATGTGTTTAAAGATAAAGAGTTCTCTGTTTAGTCTGACGTGCATATAATATACATTCATAAACTGTCTTATCCAGATATTTTACACTTTCTTTTAAGAAGAACTCATGAGGAAAAATTGTTGCAGAATCTCAAACTTGTGGAAGGCACTGAAATGAAAATATCCGCAAGCACAATAGAGGAGTTTAAAGTCATATCAGTGGCAAACTCACTTACACAAACAGATCAGAAATGTGACTCGTGTGATCTGAGCTTCATGTATTCCACTATTTACAAATGGAACTAATTTTCACTGTGATGCCACCTTCAAAGCAGCTATCACATGAGGAATGTCATTGAAGACTAAAGCTAGGCTTTTATTCACTTTATCTTTAATGCAACAGTTGGCACTGCAACTCCTAACTTGAATATAAAGCTTCTGGCATCATCTGCTTCCAGTTAGGCTATACAGTATATCACTCCATGCAAAACAACTTTTGCTTCTTTATATTTCAAACTGGTATTTGTTACTACATTTAATTTTGTGTTTAAGTAACAATAAACATGCAAAGCTTTACCATTTACTGCTATGTTATTCTTCAACTTATTTACCTACAGACATGACTTGTTATGATATGCATTTCAAACAATATAATGCTCATGATAACTTTTCTTATTTCAATAACATTTGTTTCTTTTCTTTTTCATTGCAACGTTTTAAACAATAAACACGGAACATGGAAAGTCAATTAACAATTAAAACACATATGCCATTATGGGTTATGAAAGGGTCATATTTTGAGTCCCAAACAACAGGTTGACATGCATGCAAGGTCCAAAAATCACTTTCATCTTATATTGTATATTTATTTTTACCTTGTTTGTTCATCGACTCGTTTAACAATTCATTTTTCCAAACCCCGCCCTCCAGTTATTGGCCGATTTCATTTAAAGCAGTGATTGTGAGCTTTTAACGCGCCAAAACTGACATCTAGTGGCAAAGAATAACGCGAAAAATTTCATTTTCAAAAATAAAAATGCGATAACATTTCAGCTCAGACAACATTTAGGCAGCATCAGAAGATTTGGTGCACAGTCTTGCAGTGCGACTTCTCCTACAACGAATGACAAACTGTCTTCGTTTTTCAAGACAAGTCATGATCAGAATTAATGCTAGTGTTTACTACATACTGAAGGGTCATACCAAACCGAAGTGCTCAAAACTGGCGACTTCAAAGGGCCCTTTGGTATGAAGGACTTCGAAGGGAACAACTGATTTTCTTCTTTGCGCAGATGCATGATGACTCCAACACCCTTTTGAAGCTCTCACTCCGGAGGGCAAACCCTATGAAGGGACTAGGGTATAAGGATGAGCTCTTCCGAATGAAACGCAGGGAAACTCTGCAGGGACACTGGCCCTCCAGAACCGGGCTAAAGTATTTCTTTTTTGCAGAGCACACTGCCTAAACTTCTTGTCCATCTAAAAGTCAACATGGCCTCTAATTAGTACTCTGAAATATCAGTGTTTATTCCCTCAGCCTGGAGTTCCCTCTCTAATGCTGCAGCCGTACTCAGCGGAAGCATTAATTACATAGCAGCTTATCAGATGCGGCTACATTGTGTGCAGCTGCTCTCAACCCATTGATTTTCCAAGATTGCCGTGAAGTGGCAACGACATAATGTCAGTATCTTGCCATATTGATAAGGTTAATTACCCTGTCTCGTTTCACTGTAAACAACGGCAGAGGAGTGAAAAAGATACTACCATTTTCGCATTAAAGGAAATGACTGTTGACTTTTATAAATGGATGTTTATGGATACGTGTGTGTTTACCGTGGAGTAAATTACTTCCCAAAAATTCAGGTTATAAAAGTTGGAAATGTTTTTGTTTAGGTCTGTTGACTCAGGCCTTGGATGTATTTTTCAGTATAAATGCACAACATTTTAAAAAACCTTTCAGCTGTTCGGAAATAACAACTAGACGTGGGATGTCAGGGTTGTTTTATTTCATGATGCTAACTGAAAATCCAACATGTGTTCTATAATCATCGCACATGAGAGCTCTTTATGTGCTGCATGTTAAGAGTCAAGCACAACATGTACTCTAAGTGGCAAATTACCCTACGTCTGACATCATATTGCCCTCGGCATATTGATCCAATAGGCATACCTTTGTGTGTTAAAACTGCAGGGCAAATTGAACACTGTTGGGGAAACGTGTTTGGGAGTGTGTAGGTGGTGTTGTAGGAATGGGTGGGGGAATGAGTGGATGTATGACGGGTGAGATTAACGCTGATAAGCTTGCTGTGTGAGTCATACTTTAATCACTTAGCTTGAAGCTGAGTCACATTTTTCCCATGGTGCTTCTGGGTCACAGAGACCCCAAGTTGCCCAATAAGTGAGACGGTAGACTACATAAGCCATCCATTAACCCAAAGCTATCGTACTTTACTGACACTGTAGTGTAAATAAGAAGCTACATAAGAATTACAGACATGTGGTACCTTAACATTTTTGGGGTTCAACAGCCTCTTATCTTTTTTATGGTCCTATAATAAAATATCAGAACAAAACTAAATTAAGCTTTATTTTTGGGTTAACTCAACCTTTAAAAGTGCACTTGCAAATAGGTTTTTCATTTATGTTTTGCTGGTTGATTCATGCACAAGCGGACTTGTTATGTTATTTATTCACCAAAGTAATAAAACTTTAACATCAATGCTAATAGTGTTAGGTCTGATAAATAACTATTCACTTGCTTTTTACATTTTTAAGAAGCTTTGGAGAAAAGCATTTTGTAGTTTCGAAAACTAAAAGGAAATTCTACATATGTGTGGTGACTCAATTCTGACTTTGGTAATTACTCTTTGAATCACACATTCATTTTGTTAAAGCGTATTATATCTCACCTGTCTGTTTTGACTGCAGTGTTTTTTTCTTGATGCTCTTCTTTGATTAATCCTCTTAATTTCATTCCTACCTCATTCCTTTCCCGTCCCTCTTGCAGAATAAATTATCTCTTTAACCTGTGCGAAAGCTCTCGTTGTATTTATTTCAGTCCTCCTGAAGCTACTCAGTCATTCAGTCCCAATCCCCCAAAACTCCAGCAATAACCCTCTTGTAAAGGATATTCACTGATTATTTATTCACTTTGATATTTAGGCGATATTTCCCAGTGGCGCTATGCTTAACTGTGTATCAAATCTCGCTCTCCCATGTGCGTCATGATGTGTGGCGACAGACACACAAACTCAGCACATCTCCCATACACATGCACACCCAGAGGCTTCACTTCACCCAGACAGGTGGACACATTGAGATACATGTCTCTTTGCATCTTCGCATGACTCAAACATATGAATATGAACGATCCCACTGATCAAATACACACATGCACTCACATAAGCCCTGAAAGGTGAGGCCATATCCTCATTCTGAGAATCTTACTCTAGAGCTCATGACACCAAGATGCTTGACATTTTCATAATGAGGAGATATTAAACAGACATTGGTGCAATCATATTATCTGTATCTACATCCCACTCAAGGGAGCTCCTGCCACACCCCCAAAATAGGACAAAGCTGATTACAAAAGGCTGAATTTAGGGTTTTTATTCTTCCATGAAACATCCAACGCCTTCCTCTTCCTAGTTAATTGGAAATTTGATGAAAGTTACAAGAAATCTCTACTATTTATTTCAATAATGTAATATAAGCACTCCCTAGTTGACATCAAGATCACATGATCAGAAGCAAATGTGTAAAAGACGTGAGCTTTTCTGGTGAACAATTACAAAAATTACATCAAGGCCTGTTGACTAAACATAGTTTTTCCCTACTTTATCCTCATATACTGCCACTATTTCCAAAATAAAATGTACTTAATAGCACTGGGTGTTGAATTCCTATATTGCATAAAAGGCTTAAGCTTAATATAACATGCAATATGTGGCATGCGTGTTTGTCTTCCACAAGCAGGATTAATGGGATGTAAATACTTGAATAGCTCATATCTGTCAGATTCATACAGTGATAATTTTCTTGATGCAGGTTCGAAATCCAAGGTGGCATCTGTGCTACTGTATATTTAGCAAATTTATCACACTGCCGCAGAAAAAATATTTTGTATGTAAAAATGTAATAAATAATAAAAATATATTTTAAACAAGATATCAATATATATATTTCAAATTCGAATATATATATATATATATATATATATAATTATTTCTTTTTTTTTTTTTTTTTTTTATAAACAGGAAAAACATCCTTGGTGGTAGTGCTTTTAGTGTTTCTGTTTACACCAGAGGCTAAATAATTTTTGCATATAAGGCCATGTCCCTTTTAGATCAATGCATAATTCAATTATTTCCAGCGTCTGAACGTGTACTGGCACTTTAGACCAAATCCCACGGTTTCTAGCCAGTTTGGTGACCTGTAAAGCTGGTTCAGATCCATTAGGTCCTGGTGGTGCTTGTGCTGTTATGTTGCTTTTGCATAAACGCGTCTCAGCTGACGGTAATAACAATATCCTAAGGTAGACTGCAGTTTGCTACAGCAAGGAAACTGTAGCTGTTAAATTGCATTTATGTGTTTTATGAATTGATTTAAAAATGTATGAATGATCCTCATTAATTTTTTAATTTAGGCAAATTGTTATTTCCTGGTGTTATGTTAGATACACAGTGATTATGTGGCTTCCTAGACCTTGCAGGCCACATAAAATTTGCAAAAAAAAAAAAAAAAAAAGTCATGATTTGCCTGTCTTGTAATGTTTTGTTCTCTCTCAGGCCATGTATGAACAACAGTGGTGCATCAGATTCCCTGTTTGTACATCAGGAGTTAGTAAGCATTCCCAAGGGAAATACATTTGAAAGAAATATGAGACATTTTATTTTCTGTGTGGAAATTTGCTCTAAACCTAATTTATAACCCTTGTGGTTTAGTGATCATTAGATACTCTACAGATGCCTAAAATCCAGAGGAAATGGATTCAAAGTGTAATTACTGACATGTGAATACAGGTCTTTCCAGAAATGATAAACAAGTTTTATTAGTTTGTAAATAACGTGTAAATGAACATTACTTTTTTCATGTGTATGAATTACTGTTTAAATCTTAGTGTATAGCATCAGTCACGTTGACACATCCACATTTACAGAATCTTAGAGAGTAAAGATTTTGTTCATTGAACTCAATGGGAGCTTTAGCTTACTTACCCGAACCTGGATCTCAAACTCAATTAACCCGTGCGTTCACGAGAGCGTCAAAGTGGCCGGAAGTCATTCATTTTGAATGTAAGCTGGCTGCGAGAGGCGGCGCGGCGCGTCATGGCGGCAACCAGTCAGAATGCAAAAGTTCACCGCTTGAGAGGATTCCAGAGAATGCAGCCCTGGTTCCGACCACATTTCTATGCTAGAACGCTTGTTTTTCAGCAGGAATGCAATTGATTTGCTCAAAACAACACTGATTTGACAAATTGAGACTACACTTCAACCAGGACAGTTTGTAATGAAGACTTAAGGTTAAAAGCAAGGATAGTAAAGGTCTCCTAAACTGCATGTCGAGACAAGCACCATGAACACAATAAACACACCACACAAGCGGCTTTTATTGGTTTATTTCGTAAGCAAACGTGGAACTATAACTTATACCCTGAGGTTAACTTATACCCTGCTTATGGTCAGTCTGCACAAAATCAACATGACTGTTTCCTTCGCGGCTCCTTTAAATACAAGACCAAGGGTTCGAGAGCGTCCACTGATCTTTCCACAGCGTCGTTGGCAGGGCAGCAAGAGCGAATTATGACGCTCTTGCCGGCGGCGGTGTGAACGCACAATCCATATGCTTTGTTTTTTAATGGGATTTGTAGCCTACCTCAGGAGGGACACTGGAAGGGGTTAAACACACTCTTATTTCTTACAGACAGAATCTGGAGAAAAACAATGTTACTTTACAGCAGTGTTGCCAGATGTGCGATAATTATCGTATTTGTACGATAATGTAGACCTCTGTACGATAAATCCCGTAATATACGACAATTTTCAGTGTGAACGCACTGCTCACAGTTTTTATACTACAAAACGTCATAGAATAGTGCACAAGCACATCTATTTTGGTAATTTGCAGTGTTAAAAAGTTGCTGGTTTAGATAAATAGCTATATTCTGTATGTTTACCTCACGCACGATAATTTTCTTCCAAATGCGATAATTTCTGGTATGATACTTGGACATTTCCAATCTACTTTATAGTGTGCCATTTCCAGTGTTTACATTATTTCCCCCTTTGTTGTGCCCATAAACATAAGAAACTAGAAAAATCGTCCTCCGCTTTGATATAGCATGTTTGTCTAGTATGTAATGACGGTTGTAAACCAGAGGAATTACCACATGCATATTTAATGAATCTTAATATTTTATTCAACGTTTTTCTCTGCTGTGTGGTCCAAATAATAAAGCTGGTGTAAAACTAAACGAAACAGTTACACCGGGAAGTTTAAAATATTCATATCTCATCTCAGCAAATATTTTGTCACACAACGAGCGAGATGTAAATAAAATACCCTGTTAATATTTTTTATTTGGCTTTATCTTTGTCTTTGACCATATGTGGAAGTCGTCCACTCAATTCACATCATCGTTTGTGCAGATGAATCACGTGCACGGGCTAATACATCGTGACGTGCTTTGCAGGTCGATTTACGAAGAGGGTGTGTGACTCTGAGAGTTCATAACGTTGTGCTCTAAGTCAGACTGAGAAAGCAGAGCAGCAGACGCACGAGAGCATGAGGAGCAGCAGTCAGTGTGAACGCGGAGCAGCTCAGAGTCAGAGCGCCATGAGTCCAGCACACAACTCAGCCCTGATGCTCGCTGTCCTCTTCATCTCCTTCATACCCATCACCACAAGTAAGTCTCTCCTGTTACTTAAGTGATATTAGAATAACTTACTTGAAGTTTAGTGGACTATATACTTTCTCTCTAATGAGAAAACTAACTTTTATTTAATTCAAATGATTAATTACATTTAGCCTAATTATGGTATTAAAAAGCAACGTGATAAACTGTAAATTTAAATTGATTTAAACTTTAAACAGTAAATTTATCTTCTAAAATGATGATGTATGATGTTAAGCTGTGTACTTAAAATCCCAAATTGAACTAATTTTGTGCTTGATGCGCTTTTATTGTTCTGAGGTACAACTAAAGATATACTGAAGTACATTTGGTTGTGCTAAAGTAGAACTATTGCAAGTATACTTCAGGCACACTTTAAATATCTTGAATTTCATGACTGTATTATTCAGTCCTCATCAATAGTGACATTTTAGGTTGAATATAAAAAAAAGTGCATTGTGCGCAATAGTAGCCTGCTCGAAATCAAGTTTAACTGTAATCTCAAGCGATATGTCAGCAATAAATTTGAACTACTATGCAAATAAATTTACTAGGGTAATTATGTGTATAATCGAACTTGTACAAATATAAAAATCTGCACAGTTCATAACACTTAATCATGGTGGATTAAATTACTGATGAGGATAAAATGTAGCAGAAATTCTGACATTTATTGTTACAAATGAAATAGATGGAATGCATAAATATTGCAACAGGTGCTAAAAACCTGTTTTGTTGAAAATTCTGTCTTTATCTTGTCTTTAGATTGACTTTTTCCTGATTTCGTGTTTTAAAAACAATTTGGTCTTTATTGAAGGCTTCAGCAGATAATAAGCAGAAATGCGTCATTGTAATGCATTAACTAAGAGTTTACTACATAGTCAGTGAATTCTGTTAAAGTGCCTTGTTAGGTTGAGACTAATTAGCACAAGAAAAAATGCAATAAACCTGCGAAATGAGAAAAACAGTTACTAGTATACGTATGATTCATTTTGTGAATAATCATTACACCACAAGGGTTAAAATGATCATCTGCTTGATCCCCGGCAGAATAAGAATTCACTCTATACACCAAGAGCAATATAAGCGAATTACATTCAGTAACGTAACTGATAATTATGATGTCACTGAGAGGAATTATTGTGAGAATGTTATTGTACAGTGGAGACAGTTTTGACAGCGGTGATGTCACCCGAATTTGAATCATATAATAACAATGTAAAACAAAAAAAAATGCCAGGAGAGATGTTGACAGATTGGTAGCCTTGACAGCTTTGTGACTCATTTATTAATACACAGATAAAATTATACCATCAGGGCTGATTGTTAAATGTCATAAGAGAACCAGAAAGTCATGAAAAAGAAAGTTTTGTAACATTTGAGGGGTACTGTCTTTACTACTGGTATTTATTTATGCTTTTTTTGGTTGTTTTTGACTAGTTAAGAGCCGAAGGATCTCACTTTTTCCAGGTCTTAAACAGGTCTCATAAATCATTGACAGTAAACCTTTTGACAGTAGTGGTTCAAAAAAGGAAAGCCAGATTGAGAGACCAGATCAATAAACAAACTCAGTTAAATTAGAGCTTATTCCACTGAGGGAGGAGGTCAAAATCACCAAAAGAAGAAAATCAATAAGCAGGGGTAATTAATTTCATACCTGTACAACTAAACCTCACACGGATTACAGCTCTCAAGGCTTCGAGATTGATTTCGGTCCCAATGATGTGATGCAATTGAAAGAAACCTCATGACAATGAAGATAGGTTCAGAATTTAGAAAGGTGATGTAGTTACCAAATAATTATGACCAATAGAGACTTTGGAATCATTACAAGTGGACAAAACTATGCTGTGTACAATTTAATGTGTCAATAACATGATTTTTCTCTCCATGCAAAATTCATACAAATGTTTTATGTTAATCTTCACGTATTTGTAACCTTAAATATTATTATTGGAATATATGTAATAATGATTTCTGCATGGAATGCAGGTGCTCCAGTGCTCTTGAATCCATCTTCAATAGAGCATGAGCAGTTACTAACCCAGGTGTGTATGATTTACTGTCAATAAATGTATTTATGAGTTCTTCCGTTTTTTACCGTAGATGAACTCTCCCAATAAATCACTTATACTGCCTTCAGTTCTATACAAACTTCCTCAGAGACAAAATTTCATTATAAATGACATATCCAATATTTGTTCGGTTTAAATAGTTGTTAACTTTACTCTCTGAGGTGATGATTATGTCTGTGCTTTGTTTACAAGCGCTGTGTGTATGTGAGCAATTACATGGGCAAACCCGGGGATCTAGAAGCTGGGATATGAAAGCATAGTTTAATGCATGTTTATGGCCATGGGCTGCAATGAACAACGCAACACATAAATGATATGTGATTCATTTTGAGTTTGCTTTTTATATGTGTTCTTTGAATCTTCATTTATGCAAGGCCTAAAATTGCAACTGCTTTCCTCTTTTGTTGTAGATAACGGATCTGTGCTCGTTCTACCTCTCTGCAGACCCATCCTTTAGAGTGAGTAATACAGCGTTGTTGCCATTTGCAATACAGTGTATTTTTGAGGAACCAAGCTGGATTATGGCATATAAATGTTAAAGAGAAACATTTGCACTTTGTGCTAACAGACCTACCTGATCTCATGAATGTATTTATAAATAGTACACCATATATGCTATAAGAATTTATTTAAAATAATTTAACACTGTCAACAATTTCAGTACATGGCCGACTCATTTGGCTCAGCAACAAATGTTTAAAAGAATAGTTCACCCAAAAATGAAAATTCTGTCATCATTTGCCCTTGAGTAGTTCCAAAACTGTATGAATTTCTTTGTTCTGCTTAACACAAAGGAAGATATTTTGAAGAAAGTTTGTAACCAGGCTGTTTTGGGTCACTATTGATGTTCATAGTATTTTTTTTCCTACTATGGATGTCAGTGGTGACCAAAACACCCTTGTTACAAACTTCATACAGAAATTCATACAGGTTTGGAACTACTCTAGGGTGAGTAAATTAAGACAAAATTTGAACTATTCCATTAACACACTTTTTCTGTTTTCTGGAGTAATGCAATCTTGTCAGCTTGTTTTCTTTTGATTATATTTGTATTTCCTCTTTGTAACTGACTGGTCATAGGTTTTAGAGCTTTAAGTGACCAAGTCAAGTCACCGGTAACACTTTATTTTAAGGTTACAATTATTAGTTGCTTATCAGCATGCATATTACTAGAATATTAGCCATTTATTAGTGCTAATTAAGCACATATTAATGCCTTATTTTACATTACCTTATTTTACATCCCTGATCCTACCTAATACCTAAACAAGTACCTTGAACCTTACTGACTATTAACAAGCAATTAAGAATTTATTAAGAGAACAGTCAGAGTTAATAGTTAACAAGTGTTACCTATTCTAAAGTGTTACCAAGTCTATAGTGCTTTACACAATAGAAATAGTTTTAAACAAGCTTTACAGTATTAAACAGGGAAATAACTTCACCAAGACAAATTCAAATTCTGTAGTAAAGCAGCTGTAGCAAGAAATATTAACATTATTCAGTTCCTGTCAGTTCATTTATTGATTTCGTTCAATTCAGCAATAAGCAGCTCAAGTGAAGACAGTAGTGTTGTTATTCATCTCAATTCAATTCCATGTTGATTCATTTCAGTTCAATAACAGTGTTGATGCCGCACAGCTCATCAATAAACTAATTTGAAGCTACAGTAAAAAGCAGCTCTACAGAGAGCTGATCCGCACAAAAAATGTTTTCCTTTTTTTACTCAAAACCTGAAGTGCAGATAAATGAGGCCTACAAAGTTGGCAAAAAGAGTGAATCCAGAATGTGATAAAAGCATTTAAAAATGCTTATCATTTTTGACCAGGAACAGTGAAATGCTGTCTATTTACTTTTCTTTTAAACTTTGCCAGACATCTGATGTCCTGGAGGACCTGTGTTTCCTAATGCTGGGATCACTGCAAAAATCGGAGGTGAATATTATTCATGTTCACATGCAGATTTCACAAATATTCTACACATCATCGCCAGCCTTTGTGTGTTTGTTTATTAAATAGTTGTGCAAAAATCTGTCTGGGTCTAGTTATCAGTGTGCGTAGATTAATGAAAGTGCAATTTTTTGTTTTTTGGACATGCAGGAGATCACAGCTCGAGAGACCAGCAAAAGGGTGAGTGTGTGACATTTGCAGTCTTAATTTGAGGTCGTCTCTTCAGACACATTCAGTGCAATGACAATTCAATGACACCATAACATCAGCATCCTTTTATCTTTGTCTATTCATGTATGTTTGATTGTAATTGTATATTTTTTTACATGGACAATGTCTTTTTTTTATGGATTACTGTGTTCTTTTTAATTCTGTGAATGTTTGTCATGTTTTTGTCTGTATTGATTTTTGGTGTTTGTGTAACTTCTGTGTTTGGGTTTTGTATTTGTGTGTCTATACATGTATGTGTAGTTTTTATTTCATTACACTAAACCGAATGGTGCAGGATTGTCAGATGGGACGGTAGGTTTCCTCACGGGTTGTTAAGTGTCTGTTGCTTTTAACACTCAGCCACTGTTGCTACGCTGCACTGTCTTCAATAACACACCCAACTGCATATTGTAATTAGAGATATAATACTCATTAATTAAAGCTCAAGTGAAGGAAATAAATTGGATTTTAGGCCACTGCATATTTCCCTTCTGGACCAACGTAATGGAAAATCAAAATACAATATAGCCACATTCCCAGGAAACTGGATATGAAGGATAATGTTAGTAACTGCAAAATAAAATAAATAATAAATAAACTAAAGATTATCATCCTACTACAGTATTTAAAACTATCTACTCTTTAGCTTCCATTATATGCATGTATCCTCTGATATAGTATGTTTCCTCTTTGGCAGCATTCACACTAATGACAGAAACAGAAAACGATTACATTGATTTTTATAAATTTCTTTTTTTCCCCCTAAAAATAACCAAATTTTTTTTATTTGCACTATAGATATATTTTTAGTAATTGATATGAGAATTTTGGCAGTGACTCAAACCAGAATAGAACCTAAATACATCTTCACATAAAATTTTCCAGTTTTAATTTACATGCCATTTTGTGTTGATGCGGTCAGAGGAAACGTTCAGTGTCTTTTCCTCTCAACTCTCCATTCCTTGCACACCCACCACATTTCTTCTTTAAACGTGTGTCATTCAGACATTAGTTAATTGACCCTTCGATAAGCCACGCCCAAAAACCGCCTAAGGCCAATCGTTGCTTAGCAACCGTAGCTAGGCATGGGAGGTCTGTCAAGCGAGGGGAACATGCCGAAGCGTTGTGCGTATGGATTGTGCAAATCTGATACCCGGTATCCTAAAAGTTTGGACGCAGTGGTGGAATTTTTTCCCTTCACAAAACCTAAAACCCAAGGGGAGAAATGGCAGGCGTGGATCAAGCAGTGTGGGAGGCCCCCATTCATAACTAAATTCACAACTTTTTAGCTTTTTTAGGGCGGGGCTTAGCAAAGGGTCAATTAATGTAACATTTTAAAATATTTCTATGCCAGTTTTGTGATACAGTTCAAATATGCAGCCAAATATACGGCATATTTGTAACAAATTGCTTTTAAACACTCCCTCACATATGTATGTTGTCATGTGCTCTGGCATGGCCTGCATGTGATTGCGTTTTTACTGAGCATCAATGCACTGTGTGTGCAAAATGAACACTGAGTCACACTGAGGACAGACACATGTGTATTAAATGAATCCTCTCTGTGACCCCTGGCCAGTCCCCAGGAACAGATGTTCATGGTTTTCATATCTCTCCATGTCTGTCTTCATGATATCTCTCTATATATGTGTATGTGTCAGTCTACTGTGTTGCACCCTCTTCTGGAGCTCATACCCCAGCTTGCCAGAAGAAGAAGCAGGAGAATGAAATTAAATGTATGTATCCTGCATGCTTACCTGCGTTCAGTCTACATTAGTGCTGAGAACCACTAAAATAACTGCTAAAGCATTATTTAGTTTGGGTAAGTGACTAAATACTGTATGTCCAGGGTTGGTATTCAGAAGTCAGGTTTAGGACATTTAGCTGTACTAAGAAATAATTCATATTTTGTCACCTAAGTATGAAATTGCGTAGTGCATACTTTTTTATTTAAGAATTACAATCATGATGTTTAAAGAGTTTTGCCATGGTCTTGGAAATAAATGGAGTCTATTGCCATTAAATAGTACAGCACTTGTATGTAGCTTTGTGTTTTTGGAGCCCCCTACATTTATGCAAGTGGAATTCACCGTCGTGTCGCTGTCGTAAATACAGCACTTAGCTGTACACATGTATTTGTTGCTGCCATAAAGCAATCTGCCCTTTTTTCACAGAATTTCATACATGCTCATCAAACTTAATGTTATTGCACATGGAGTTCAACATTTTCATCTGAAATTTTCGCATGCTAAAAAATAAGATGATGGATGAATGCAAAAAAAAAAGGAAAAACGCATAT